>JACGDI010003564.1:297854-377010 GCA_014898725.1 Jacaranda copaia | reverse complement strand
AATCGAATTTTCTAGTGAGAATCAAGACCTCAGAGACATGCAAGTAGACCTACGACTCGTGAGACATCCACAAAAAATTCAAGGGTAAGCAATTTTTTCTAATTGCATCTTATGCAACTCTTGACGTATTTTGCCTCACTTTTCATATAGACCTATGACTCATGCGACATCTACACTACTAGGTGTTAAGTCAAACCTACCTATCATTCTTCAACTTGAGACGGCCCCACAACATCCCACGACTTGTGTGCCAATGCATGAGGATTCTGAAATAAAAAATGCATCTCATACTAAGTATATGATCATAGCTTTCCACCATAAGTGTAACCCATAACTCATGAGACATCATACAAATAATGGTAGCATCATCATATCATACACTATTAGTAGAAGGCTTAGATTAATTAAAACTCTTTTAATTTGTATCCATTTTGACTTAATATTAAAAGATACTTAGACATTCTAAGTGGAGGTTTTTGCTTACAAAGATCTCATCATTTTTATGTTCTTATTTAGATTCTCTATATCCGAATCATGCATGTTATACATTAATAAAATATGAAAAGCATAAATAAATAAATACACCAAGCATGCTCCTAAGATCATGAGCCTAATTAGGTGATGCACTTAGAGTTGTGGGTGCATCACTTTGATTGATTTTAAATGGGTTGAATTAATTTAAACTATTACATGAGTGTATTCCATACATTCATGGGTTTTAAATCGGCCTCCATGCTTCCATTGGACTCTTTGCTCCATACAACATTTACATGAAATGGAAATCCTCACTCCTAGTGGTTTCTACTCTCATAACCTTTACAAGATAGAACAAAAGGCATGCAAGCCACATTTAATACAACCTATTTCAACAACTTTGAAATAAATAAAATTAATTTAAAAGGCTCATGATCATCCCTATTCATTCATCATTCATTCAACAATTAAATGAACAATAAATAAATCTAGAATTAACAATTAATTCCAACAATTAAATGCATATCTCGTAAACAAATAATTGAACCAAGCATAACATTTATGCCATGAATTGAAAATCAACTTTGACAAGTTTTAGGAAGCAACAAAAATGTTAAACATCATTTTGAGGACTTGCACATCATTTGTGCATCCGTAATATATGATTTGATAACATTTTTAGCCATTTAAGAAGCAAAAAATTGGCTCAAAACCTGCCCAAGCCTCTACTGGTGGTTGCTGGCCATGATTGATGCATGGCTAGGCAGTAGCTCTCAGACACTGCCAGGCCAGCTGGCCAACTTGCACACAAAGTTGCTGATAGCCCTTGTTTTGGGTTCAAAGCCTAGTGAAGCCAATTTTCAGCTCAACTTTTGTGAACAAAAAATTATAGAATAGATTCTGAATATTAAATCATATATTATAGTTAAATTTTCAGATCTAGAACTCATTTTAAAAAAGAAAATTAAATTGCTCAAACATGCTTAAAAAATTCAAGTCTAAGTGAGAATCAAATTCTCTAAAAAGCTCCAACCAAACTCCAATCCAATTAGATCCAAAAATGACCAAACCTCTTTCAACTATATTACAACATGCTATATCAACATATAACATTAATTAATACCAAATCAACATTCAACATTAATCATTATGAATTAAAACATACTAGTTACATGAATTAACACTTAAATCACATAATAGCATACTTTCAATTCATCAATCAAGGACTCACACACAAATCAACCAAATTCTCAAATCCATCAATTGAATCAAGAATATGGTGATCTAGATTAATCCATCACACGAATCAATCAACAAAACAAAATTCAAATCTAAGCATGATTAAGACTCTGATACCACTTGAAGACAAGATAGGCTCTAGGATCTAAAATCAAAACTTCAAAACATCAAAGTAACTAGTGCCTACAAGATAATCAAGGATCTAATCATGCATATGATTCATAGTTAGATAGAGTATTTCCTTGATGAGCAAATCCAAAATCAAGTGAACACTTCACCGATTACAGAATTTGCCTACTTGAGGTGCAATGAAAAGATTGTAATGATCGTCCTATCAAATCACCTCAAAAAATTATGAAAACATAGATAGAGCTATCCAACACCTTTTAGAATTTCTAGTTAAAATTTTAGATCAATTTTCCATCTGGAAGTTCCTGGAGAAAATTGTAAAGTCGGACCTCGCTCAGATAAATCTCTAGAAATTGAGCAAGTCACACGCTTTGTCTTAATTGTAAAAGTCCACACACCAATAAGATCTTCCTATATTTCTAGACTTTTAGTTGGAATAAGACCAGAGATCTAGTGATGATGGAGGCCGAATTTGGGGTAGGAATATGAAGAAAGAAGCTTAGCCTTCAACACATGAAATACTAGCTTGCAAGTATTTTGGAGGGAAATGAAAAATCTAATTTTTCACACCAATCAGCATTGCTTATGGTCAGCTAGCTATCGATATCAATTTATAGATACGGAATAGTGTGATGCCAAGTTGACATCACACATTCCATGAGGGGGTGGCCAATAGGTTGTGCTTAGGTGGCAAGATTTGACTCCAAATTTCATTTGAATTTCATTTAAATCTTAATTACATTTGAGACCTCATTTCAAATTAATTAAGGTGCCATCTCAAATTTCATTTGAGTTTTTCCTCCAAAATTCATCCTTCCTAATTGATCAAATTAAACTCTTTAATTTAATTATTTATCCTTTGACTTAACTCTTTAAGTCAAATTACCTTAATTTTTTAAGCTAAATTTGTTAACTTAACTCTTTAAGTTAACTTAACCAATTGATGGTTATATTGGCATCAAATAATTAACTCTTTAGTTATTGGTCTAATTTAACTCTTAAATTAGTTGATTAATTTAGCACTTTAATCAATCAAGCTAAAATTGACCCTTAAAATATGGCTTGAAAAATTGGTGCACTAGGAGACACCATTTTCTAACTCTTTAGAAAATTGTCTCCAATAATTAGGAGGCTTATTGAATTTTGTGTGTGACCCAATAGATTCTACCATTCATTGAACATGGGCTCACAACTACTTGTGACTTCTGAATATTTTATATTCCTTCTAGTTTAAAACTCCTTTTAAACTAGTCGACTTAATTCAATTAATCTCATTAATTGAAGAGTACCCAATCTCCATGGTCGATGTCCAACCTCAAACCTATAGAACCCAAATAATTGGCCAAAGTAAATATACTAGAGAATTATTATAGCACTATGTATATCTTGCAAATACAGTCCTTTCATCTCCTATCTCTCGAAAAAGTCCTAGGGTAAGATATTTGTCAGCTCCCTAATAGCTTCGATACTATGTCTCTATTTTTAATGTTCAATCCCAATTGTGTGACCATATCTTTGGAAAACTCTTTTTCTAAGTTGTCATACCATTTTGTTTAAGGATTTCTAGGAATCGATCATTATAGAACATATAGGAGATGTATTCACCCTTCACAATAGCGAGGAGTTAAATTTCTTCTTGGATCTCAAAAACTTTTATGCCAAATAGCTCACACCTAATCTTAACTTGAGCGGTCCGCTAAGCGACCTAGGATGAGTTAAAGTATGAGGACTGAACACAAGATTACCATAGATCCTCAGGTCAAAGGTCTAATAATAAGCACTATTGTAAGGCAGGAAAGTTAGCCACTATCGACTTGCTACTATGGCTATCTAGTGGATTTTCTGGTGGGTCTTCAGTACCTTATTCTCTAACAAGCACCTACTGATATACACTCATATCTCATACAGTTGCTCATGGAATGAAGTGATCTCCAACCCTTGAATTTATGCATTTTTAGTGTAAGTCTATCCGAATCTAATATGCCACATCTCATAAGATCCTATGACTTGGAATTTATGATTACGACCGTATGAGTCTTATTCCATGGTCACCAACCATGTCCTGCAGTCATAGATAATCTAAGGGCTTTATCCAAATGCAAGTAAAGTATAATAAAGTATAAGATAAAGATGGCCATATAACAAATATCATTCAATCAATATTATTTTACAAGAAAATAGTTTATACATGGTCAATCTCATTGGCCTGAAGGGCATAAGTGCACAACCAAGTCCTGTAGTCTTGTGTGATTTAAGGCCTTTAACTAAATGCTAGTTAAGTAATTTAAAGCATAAGAAAAAGATGGCCATATAAAAAATATCATTCAATCAAGAGTGTATCACATGTGAAATAGTTTACATGCCAATCTAATTGGCTTGCAAGATACTATTCCAACAATCTCTCACTTGCCCTAGGACCAATTCCCTATAGCCTTAAGGCCCATCTTCTCAATATGTCCTTCAAAGACTATTTTCATTTAGTGGTTTAGATAATGGTTCTGCTATATTCTCTACTAAGGCAACTTTTTCCACTTACTTATCGCCTCTATCAATTGATATCATATATCAAATAATAACGCATTTATTATGCTTGGATCATGATGAGATCTTAGCTTAAGTCCTAAATTATCTTCCAAAGGCAATCGTAGGCTAATGCACGCTAGGTATTACATCTAACTCTTAGATGAAGTTTTTATCTAAATACTTTTCTTGGCAGTGTCCAAAACCACAAACTATTTTATCTCATTGGTAATCTTGGTCGTGGTGTCCTTTTGGAACTCTTCCAACTCATTATGCCTCCATTAAGGCAAAATATAAATCTAAATATGGATTTTATGTCAACTACATCAAATTGAAAATTAGAATTTGAAAATCCTTTGAGTTTCAATTCTCTATTATTGCACACGTAAAAACATGTCCTTAGTCCTTCTCAAGTAGTTAGGGATTGTTCTAATGCCCATCAAATGACATTCATTGAGGTAGGACTAGAAATAATTTGTAACACTTGGAGCGTTTGCCATATCTGATCTTGCACATTGAACAACATACATTATGTTTCTCATGGTGAATGCATAAGTTATGTGGGACATTCTATGTCCCTCATCATTAGTCTTAGTGGCCATAGATTTGGAGAGACAAAGACTATGTCCCATCGGGAGGAACTATCTCTTGGATTCTTCCATACTAAATTTCTTTAGTATTTTGTCATTGTACAATGTTTGGGAAGGCCCCAGCATCATCCCTGATCTATCTCTCTAAATATGAATTCCTAATATGTAAGATGCTACTCCTAAATCCTTCATAGAGAATTGTGTAGATAACCATACTTTAGTATGCTCTAACATTTCTCTCTCATTATCAATGAGAATAATGTCATCGACTTAACAAACTACATACTATTCCTACTAGCCTTCTTGTACACACAAGGTTCATACACATCTTTTACAAAGCCCAAAAACCTAGTGGTTGCTCCATATAAATTTTTCCTTCAATGTTTCCATTGAGGAAAGTGGTTTTCGCATTCATCTGCTATATCTCATTGTCATAATATGCAACTATGGCAAGTAAAATCCAAATAGACATTAGCATTACAACCGATGCAAAGGTTTCCTTAAAATTAATATTAGGCCTTTGAGCATAACCTTTTTTCACTATTCATACCTTAAAGGTCATTACCTCTCTAGTGACTCCTAGCTTTTGTTTATAGATCCACTTACAACTAATGGGAACAATTCCCTCTGACGGACCTACCAAAGTCCATACTTTATTGGAGTACATGAAGTCTATTTTGAGTTTTATGACATTAAGCCAATGTCCTAAGTCTATGTCTAACAAAGCATTCTCATAGGTCTTTGGATCGCTATTCAATTTACCCATCTCATGAAGGAATCCAAACCTTTTAAGTTGCTTCATAATTCAATTTGACCGTCTTAGAGATTGTAAGGCTTTTTCAATATTTTCTTATTTCCACTACTTGTAAGATTTAATAATCATCTTGAACTTCATCAAGTTCAACAACAACGTCATTTCTATCTAATAGAAATATTTTTTCCAAAAAGGTGGCGTTCCTTGAAACAAACACTTTTTGTTCAAAAGGGTTTTAGAAGAAACAACACACAGACTCTCTTAAGTATTCCTCAAACTTACACAAGGTGGATTTACTATCCAACTTGTCTCCTACTAACCGTCTTATGTAGGTGAGAGACCCCCAAACTTCTAGATATTAGTAAGAGGGTGCTTTACCATACCATATCTCATGTGGTGTCTTTGGTATTGACTTTGAAGGTACTACACTTAGTAATTTCACCGTTGTCTTTAAGGCATATCCCCAAGAGGATATAAGCATATCAAAAAAACTCATCAAGGAACAAACCATATCCAACAAGGTAAGGTTTCTCCTTTTGGCTACTACATTAAGTTAGGGTGTGCTAGGTGGAGTCCATTAAGAGAGAATCCCATTTTCCTTTAGATAATCTAAGAATTTGATACTAAGTATTTTCCATTTTAATCTAATTAAAAAGTTCTAATACTAAGTTGCTTTCGCACTAACTTTTAATAGACCATATACATCCATATATATCAAATCCAAAGGTTTAGTGGCACGCTTTGATTGTCTCACAAAAGGAGCCTTGGTCATTTTTTCCTTTAAACAAGATTCACAAGCAGGAAGGTCTTCAATGCCACTAACATTTAGTACTTTAAGAGTTTCAAACTTGGTCATCCTATTTTTGGTGATATTTCCAAGTCTTGTATGTCATAACACGGCATCTTCTTGGATATGTAATTTTCTCACTTTTTTGAAAATGCATTAGTGATGATTGAGAATCCAATTTGTACAATCCTTTGTTAAGCGTTCCATAAGCAACTAAAGAACCAATTTCTTTAATGCCTTTAATCTCTCATTTGATATAGAAGGATCAAATCCTTTGTTATCTAAAACGGGAATTGAAATATTGTTGTCAATAATATGTGGTACATGATAACAAGGGTTTAATAAAATTATAGAGTTCCCTAAGTTTAACTTATTTGTGCTTTTAGCTTGGGCCGCAACTCTTACTTCTTTGCCAAGGTAGTGGATCTTATCCCTATTACTTCGTTTTATTCTTCTTTTTATTCTTTGTAACTATTACAAAGATAAAGACCACATGTGATATCATACATCCAAGAGAAAGAGTTTATCCTTAAATGCATTTCAATAAAAATACATACTCTTCTCAAAGGTTGCAAAGTATTCCTTGCATTATCGATTCCAATGGCCTATCTTGCAAAGTAGAAACAAGTGAACATTGACAATATCCTCTATGGTCTTATTGACTCCACTAAACACCTTTAATGTTTGTTTTCCCTTAGAGGAAGAATTTTTCTTCCTTTACCTCCCTTTCTATCACCCTAGGGCCCATAGACTTGGAGGAGGAAACAAGCATTAATGGTTTACGTTTATCATATAGTCTCCATCTAGATCAATACTTTAATTAATAAAACTCAACAAGGATGTAAGGATCAAATCCTCATGAAGATTATTGTCCATTACTATATCTAAGTTGAAAAAACTTCTCCAAGTTTAATCATCTTTAGACAATAGTTGATGACACATGACTTCTCATCCATCCTAGCTTGAAAAATCTCTTTTGACAACATAAACTTCTCATACCTTGTTTACATTATAACCCTTTTAAGCTTAAACAAGGTACTATTCTTGTGTCCTAGAGATTTTTGAAGTTTGTATATGCCAAAAATATGACTACGGGATAGGACGACCTTAACCCAACTCTTAAACATTTCACATGTCTCTAGATCTACATTAGTCCTAATGCGATTAGCTATATTATGATATAGGGCCTATATTCGTTTCTCGAAACCTATAATGATTTTGAGGTTAAGTCAATCGTGGAAGTTTGGCCCAATTGCTTTATTGGTTTCTAAAATAATATTGAGTGGTATTTTTTAGACATTCTTGAGATTTCACTAATCCTCAAAGGCAAAAAAAAAAAGAATATAAGTATGTGATTGAATATTGATATTTTAAAACATGTTCATGGTCTTTCAAGTACAATGTCTTCCACTATTTTATTAAATTCATTACCCCCTAGAAGAATTCAGGAAATCTCATTTCCCAGTGAGAATCGAGACCCTAAGGACTTGTAAGTGGACCCTTACTTTAAGTTCCATCCATAAACAATCAAAAGATAAGCAACGTTTGCTAATTGTATCATATGCAACTTTTAATATATTTTGCCTCACTCTTCATGTTGGTCCCTTCTTCGAGTGCCTCTATATTACTAGATGTTAAGTCAGATGTACCAATCAAACTTTGATTTGAGACTACTCTACGACATCCCCTGCTTCAAGTGCCAATGCATGGCAAGCCTCAAATCAAAGGTGTATCATATGCTAAGTATGTGATTACAGCTTCCACCTTAAGTGTGACCCCTACTTCAAGTGCCATCACACAAAAGATAGTAGCGTCGTCATGACATATACTATTGATAGAAGGTATAGATTAATTAAAACTCTTTCAATTTTTATCCATTTTGACTTAATATTTGAAGTACTTAGACATTCTAAGAGGAGGGATTTTCTTGCTTGCAAAGATCTCATCATTTTATCTTCTTATTTAACTTTTGTATCCTAACTATACATCTCATACATCAATAGGATATGAAAAGCATGAATAAGTAAATGCACCTAGTATACTCCTAGGGTGGGATGACCATAAGCTTAACCAAGTAGGGCACTTAGATCCATAGATGTACCACCTATTTGATTTTAAATAGGTTGATTAAACCTAGTTATTACATAAGTGTATCCCCATACATACATGGGTCTTCAAGTCTCCATTGGTCTTCTTTGCTCCTTACAACTTTTACAAGAGAAAGAAATCCTTACTCCTAGTGATTCTAATCTCACAACGTTTACAAAGTAGAATAAAGAGGCATGTAAGCCCCATTTAATACAACCAATTTCAACAACTCAAAACAAATAAAATCAATAGTAAAGGCTTATGATCATCTCCATTCGTTCATCCTTCATTGAACAATTAAATGACTAATAAATAAATTAAGAATTGACATTTAATTCTAACAATTAAATGCTTATCCCATAAACAATTGATTGGTCAAAAAAACATAAGCATAACCATTATGCATCTCATTTTTGCACTAATTGAAGATTACCTTTAACAAGATTTTAAAAGCAATCAAATATGTCGAACATAATTTTGAGAACTTGCACAATATTTGTACACCTATCTAACATGATTTCAATCAATTTTAATCACTTAAGGAACACAAAAATGAGCTCAAAACTAATTCCAACCAAAACCAGCTACTACGGCCTAGGTGTGCACATGGCTGGGTGGCAAGTGCACCTGCTACCCTACCTGGGTGTAGCCACATCGCTTATTTTAGGGTTGGGACCCAGTCAAGCCATTTTTGGCTTATCTTTTGTGCACCAATAATTTTAGGACACTTCCTAAACATCAAATCACACATTATAGATAAAATTCTAGATTCAAAACACCTTTTGAAAAAGGAATTTCAAGTGCTCAAACATGCTCCAAAAATTAAGTTTAAGTAAGAATCACATTCTTCAAAAATCTACTATTAAATCCAATCCAATTAGATCCAAAAATGACCAAAACAACTTAAAGCGAAATTTGTCATGCTATATCAATATATAACATCAACTAATGCTAAATCAACATTCAACATTTGCAACTATGAATTAAAGCATACTAATCACATGAATTAACACATACTAATCATACGAACTAACACATAAAACAAATATTAGCATGCTTTCAGTTCATCGATCAAGGAGCCACACACAGTATCATCCAAACATTCCAATCCATCATATGAATCAAGAATTCAGTGATTTTGATCAATTCATCACATCAATCAATCAATCAAAAATCCCAATCATGGCATGAATTAGGCTCTGATATCATTGGAAGGCACATGTAGCACTAGGATCCAATAATCAAAACTTTAAAAATTGAAAATAAATAGGCTACACATGTCACCAATGATAGAAAAAGGCCATTTAGTCAGATTTCACTAGATGAGTACCTTGATTTTCAGAAAATCAAAGGAAGGTGGAAGAAGATCTCGACTTCTTGAATCTGTCTCCCAGCGCCACAGCGGAATCCAATCAACCTTTGACTAGGTAAATCAATTCCGATTTGAGTGAAACTTGCACCAAAAGATCAGAGACACTTTGATGCATCTTTAAGATGAAATTCAGCTCAATCAGAATTTGGAAACACGGCAGAGGCCGCTGCAAAGTTACTGCCAGAAACTGGATCTCACGGTGGCAGCTCTGTTTGGTTGCAACTTTTGCCCAATCCAAACTCCTTAAAAAATTCTGGAATTTTTGCAGAACGTTCTAAAATATTTGGTGAAGATACTAAAAAAAATCCAGCTTAAACTTAAGAAGGGAAGCTCCTAGTAAAATTAGCCAAAGTCGCTCCCTTACAGTGGATCTCCAAAGGCTAGCAATCCAATTGTCATGCCTCTAATATTTTGATCCACACACCAATGCTAGATCCAAGTATCCTCAATTTTATCTGGAGAATTGCAGAGATGAAGGCTTGATTTGGAGTTAGGAGAAGAAAAGAAGTGAAGTTTCAACACATGAGGCAACATTTCGGAAAATGGAGGGAAAATGTGAAAGAATCTAATTTTGCACACAAGTTGCAAGTGGCTACCCCACTCTTCCTATATATCTATATATAGAGTGAGGATGGTATGATGCCAAGTTGGCATCACACCTACCTCAAGGGGTGGCGCCAACTATATTGCTTAGTTGGCAAATTTGAGTTTTCCCTTCAAAAAAGGAGTCTTCTCATTAATTAAATTGAACAATTTAACTTAATTAATTAATCTTTGACTTAACTCTTCAATTAATTAGCAAACTCTTTAAGCTTGTCATAGTTAACAAAACTCTTTAAGCTAACATGACCAATTGATGGTCATGCAGCACCAAATAATTAATTCCTTAATTATTGGTCTAATTTAACTCTTTAAATTATTTGATCAATTTAACATTTAAATTGATCAAGCTAAAATGACCTCAATTTTGCCAACCTCCAAATTTCTCAAGTGAGAAATTTTCTAAATTTTAGAAAATTCTCCTTCATCAAGTAGGAAATGCAATTAGTTTTTGTGTGTGACCCATTAGGTTCTACCATTCATTGGTCATTGGTTCACAACTCTTGTGACTTTGGAATATCAAATATTCACTTTAGTTTAAACTCCTTTATACTAATTGACTTAATTCAATTAATCTTCATTAATTGAAGAGTATCCAATCTATAGGGTCGATATCTAACCTCAAGTCCATGGAGCCCAACTAGTAGGCCGAATGAATGCTTTTAGAGAACCATTCTAGCTCTATGCATACCATGCAAATACAGTACTTTCATCTTCTATTGCCCAAAAGAGGCCTTGGGAATGATATTTGTTAGTTCCCTAATATCTTTGATACAATATTTCTATTCTTAATGTTCGATTCTATTTTTGACCTTATTTTTGTAAAACTCTTTTTTCAAATTGTCATACTACCTTCCGCAAAGACTCCTTGGAATTGATCATGGTAGAATACATAGGAGATGCTCTTGCCCTTTACAATGACAAGGAGCTAGATCCCATTTTGAATCTCACAAATCTCTATGTCTAAGTTCAAAACAAGAGTAGCACTAGGATTCAATAATTAAAACTTCAAAAGCAAAAATTAACTAGGCTACTCAAGCTACCAAGAATCTAAACATGCTATCGATCTGGATTTTGTAAGAGAATTGTTGGACTAATACCTGACAAGTTCGTAAGATTGGTCTTGTAGAAACTATTTCCTTGTATACACAATATTGATTGAATGATATTCTTTGTATAGTCATCTTCATCTTATGCTCATTATTTCTTCACAAGCATTTAGATGAAGCCTTTAGATCACACTAGACTATGGGACTTGCTCAGTTCACTAGGCGGTGGTCATGGAATAAGTCTTACACAATCATGATCTTAAATTTTTCAAATCATAGTATCTTATAAAATAGGGCATTTAAGATCTAGATAGACTTCCACTAATGATGCATAAATCCAAGAGTTGGAGATTGCTACGTTCTTTGAGTAATTGTATGAGATACGAGTACATGTTACTGGGTGCTTATTAGAAAACAAGGCATTGATGACCCATAGGAGAATCTACTAGATAGTTGTAGTGGCAAGTCGGTAATGGCTAATTATCCCACTTATGCAAGTGGATATTATTAATCTTTCGACTTGAGAATCCATGGTAAACTTATGTTCGGTCATTGTGCTTTAGTTCTTCCTTGATCACTTAACGGCTCTTTCAAGTTTAGGTTGAGTATAAACTACTTGGCATAAAGGTTTGTGAGATCTAAGATGGAATCCAACTCTTCACTTTTTTGAAAGGCAAATGCATCTCCTATGTATTCTATAATGATTGACTCTAAGAAATCTTTGCCCAAGGTGGTCTGCAATTTGAAAAATGAGTTTTCCAAAGGTGAGGTCACATAGTAGGATCAAACATTAAGAATAGAGACTTAGTATTAAGGTTATTAAGGAGCTGACAAATTTCTTGCCCTAGGCCTCTTTCGAGAGATAGGAGATGAAAGAACTGTATTTGCATAGTGCACATAATGCTATGATAGTTCTCAAGAATATTTCATTTTGGCCAATTAGTTGGGCTCCATGGGCTTGAAGTTGCACATCAACCATGGAGATTAGCTACTCTTCAATTAATGAGATCAATTGAATTGAGTTAATTAGTCTAAAAGGAGTTTTAAACTAAAATGAATATATGATATTCAAAAGTCACAAGGAGTTGTAAGCCCATGTCCAATGAATAGTAGAACATATTGGGTTACACACAAAAGCTAATTAGCTTCCAAGCATGATGGAACAATTTTCTAAGTGTTAGAGATTTTTCTTTGGTGATCGATTTTCAAGGATACAATTTTATTGTCAATTTTGGCTTGATTAATTTGAGTGTTAAATTAATTGACTAATTTAAGGAGTTAATTATTTGGTGCCAAGATGACCATCAATTGGTCAAGTTGACCTAAAGAGTTAAGTTAACTAAATTAAGCGTAAGGATTAAGCTTGTTTGATTTAAGAGTCAATTAAATCAAAGGTTAATTAATTAAATTAAAATATTTAATTTAATTAATGGGAAGAATACTTTTTAGTGGAAAAATTTAAGTGAAGTGTTCATTTAAATTATCATCTTAATTAATTTGGAATTAGATTCCAAATGTAATTGAAATGCACAAAAAATTCAAGTATGACTTAAATTTGAATTTGCCACCTTGTCATGCCACATGGGTAGTCACCCTAAGAACGTATTATGCCAACTAGCATCACACCTTCAACCTTCTATATATAGATATAGAGGGTGTGAAAGGATCAGCCATCTCATAAAAAGTGTGAAGAATTAGATTCTTTGCATTCCCTCCAAAACCTCTCTCTCTCCATGCATTGCATCATATGTTGAAGCTTTTCATTTCTTCTTCTTCCCAACTTGAAAATAAGCCTCCTCTAGCTCATTTTCTTCTCTATAACTCTGTCTTCTAGTAAGGGGAAATTGGAAGATTGATTAGTTTGTGGATCATATCAATAGAGGCAAGGCACTTGACTTGCTAGATTTTGGAGATCCATCTACAGTAGTTCCAGATTGGAGAATTTTTATGGAGCAATCCAAAAGCATTTTTGCTCCAAACGTTTCACATTTGCTTCTTCAATGTGTTCAAGTGTTTCATATTTAATTTGGTGATTTTTGGATTAGTTTAACTAGGGAAATTGTTGCTACATTATGCCAATTCCAAACAATTTTTGGATCCGAGAGAGATCAATGTTTTTCTCCTAGATTTTGAGCTACAAGAGGTAATTCTGCATCCTAATCCATATTTATAGCATGTCTAGATCTATGGTAGTAGGAGTAACCTAGTTAATTTAAAATTATGAAGTTTTTATTATTAGATCCTAGTGCAACTCTTATTTTCAAGAATTACCTTGAATTGCTAGTTTCCAAGGATAAAATGGTGAACTTTTTACCAATTTAGAATCTACCGAAAATCAGTGCTGTAGGAAGAGTGCAATTGTTCCCTAATACAAAATCCTCCAAAAATCATGGAAAACTTTCTGTATCTTTTGAACACCTTGATAAAGCAATGTAAAAATTTTGGTGTAAAACTCAATCTGGATCTCCTCAGAACAATTAACCAAAACTATTGCTTTACACAATGGATCTCCTAGGCAAGCAAATCAAGTTTTTTGCCTCTATTGATATAATCCACACACTAATTGCACTTCTAATTTTTCCTTACTTTTAGCTAGAGAAAGAGAGGAGAAAGGCTAGGGTGGGGGCAGAATTTGAGGTGGGAGAAGAATAGAAAGCAAAGCTTCAACACATGATGCAATGCTTGGATAGAGAGAGTTTTGGAGGGAAATATGAAAATTTCTAATTTTCATAAATGGTGTGAATGGAATGATTCCCTCAGCTCTATATCTATATATAGAGAAAGGATGGTGTGATGCCTTCCTCAAGGGAGGGGGTGGCCACTTGTTTGCCAAGGTGGCAAGTTTGAATTTCATGTGCATTTCAATTTAATTTAGAATCTAATTTCAAATTAATTAAAATGCCAATTCAAATGAACTCTTCTTTTGAACTTTCCCTCCAAAATATATTATTTTCATTAATTAAATTAAACACTTTAATTAATTAATTAACCTTTAAATTAACTCTTAAGTTAACAAGCTTAACTCTTAAGCTTAATTTTATTAACTTAACTCTTTAAGTTAACTTTGATCAATTGGGTATCAAATGGTACCCAATAATTAACTTTTTAATTATTGATCTAATTTAACTCTTTAAATTAATTAATTAATTTAATACTTAAATTAATCAATCCAAAATTGATCTTTAAATCAATCACCTCAAAAATTGGTCTACTAGGAGTGAATATTCTAACACTTAGAAAATTCCTCCATCAATTAGGAAGCTAATTAGATTATGTGTGTGACCCAATATGTTTTACTATTCATTAGACATGGCTTCACAACTCCTTATGATTTTTGAATGTCTTATATTTTTTTTTGCTGTCAAACACTTTTAAACTAATCAACTCTATTCAATTAATCTCATTAATTGAAAAATAACCAATTTTCATGGTCGATATCCAACCTCAAGCCCATAGAGCCCAACTAATTAGACAAAATGAATGCTCTTGGAGAACCATTATAGCTCTACCATACTATTTAGATACGATCGTTCCGTCTCTATCTCCCAAAAGAGGCCTAGGGCAAGATGTTTGTTGGCTCCCTAATAACCTCACACTATATCTCTATTATCAATGTTCAATTCTGTTGTGTGACCATATCTTTGGGAAATTCATTTCCCAATTTGTCACACCACTTTGCACAATGAATTCTTGGAATCGATCCTCATAAAATACATAAGGGATATACTTGTCCCTCACAAAGTTGAGGAGTCGGATTTTATCTTAGATCTTACAAATCTCTATGCCAAGTAGCTCATACGCATCTCAACCCAAAAGGCCCACAAAGTGACCAAGGAAGAGTCAAAGCATGAGGACTGGATATAAAGTTATTGTAGATCCTCAGGTCAGAGGACTAATAATATGTACTAGAGTAAGCTAGAAAACGTGCCACTACAGCCATCTAGTAGATTTCCCTATCAGGTTTTCAGTGCCTTGTTCTCTAACAATCACCTACTAACATACACTTATATCTCATACGATTGCTTATGGAAGGAGTAAAATCCAACTCTTGGTTTTATTCATCATTATTGCAAGTCTATCCAAATCTTAGATGCCTTGTCTCATAAAATTCTATAACTTGGAAGATATAAGTTCACGACCATATATAACTTATTCCATGGTTACTAAACCAAGTCCTGTAGTCATAAGTGATACAAGGGCTTCACCCAAATGCTAGTGAAGTAATATAGACAGAAGATGAAGATGGATATAAAAAAAAAATATCATTCAATCAAGATTGATAGTTTACATAATTAATTTAATTTGCTTGCGGAGCACTATTCCAACATAAGTAGCTCATACGCAATCTCTATCTGAATGACCTGCTATGTGACCAAGAAAGAGTTAAAGTATGAAGACCTAAACACAAGGTTTCCATGGATATTCAGGTCAAATGACTAATTATATACACTAGCATAAGTTGGAGAACTTGCCACTATCAACTTGCCACTACAACTATCTAGGGAATTCTCCAAGTGGGTCTTCAATAACTTGCTCCCTAACAAACACCCACTAACATGCACTCATATCTCATTTGGCATTGCTCATGGAATGGAGCAACATCTAACTCTTGGATTTATACATCGTTAGTGCCATTCTATCTAGATCTTAGATGGCCTTGTTCTCGTAAGATCCTATAACTTGGAAATTTTAATATCATGATCGTGAAAACCTTATTCTATGATCACCACTAAGTGCGTGACCAAGTCCCATAATCTTATGTGGTATAAGGTTTTCAACCAAATGCCAGTTAAGTAATTTGGAGCATAAGATGACGATGGCTACATAAAAATATCATTCAATCAAGATTTTTATCACAAGTGAAATAGTTTACATGCTAATCTAATTAGCTTACATGACATTATTCCAACAATCTCCCACTTGCCTCAAAGCCAATTCACCATAGCCTTAAGGCCTATCTTATCAAGATTACAATTAAAGAACATTTTTCTTTAAGGGTTTAAATAGGGGTTCTACTATATTTTCTTCTTAGGTAAATTTTTCCACTCAATTGTTGTCTCTATCAATTGATATCACATATCTAATGATAACACATATATTATGTTTGGATCATTGATGAGATTCAAATTCCTTTCGGTACATAGGTATAAGGAAAGAGAGTTTGGACAGATAGGTTTTTCTTCCTATTTTGCTTTTGTCTCAGCATATCTTTCATCAGCAGAGGATTCTTCGCCCCCTTTTCCACTGCCCTCTCTGATTGCTATAGCTTTCTTTGCTCCTCTTGATATATCTAAGATATGCTAGTTGGGGCAGTATTATAGGCATTTTTGAGTGTTTGGATGCACGTGTTTTGTTCATATTCCAAGCAATTAATAGAAAAATTATCCCCAAGGCCTTGCCTTATGTCTTCCTTGGATATGCTCAGTTTGGGTATAGATGCTATAACGTAAAATCCAAGAGACTTGATGTATCCTTAATGCTCTCTTTAATGGAAATGGAGTCGCCTTATATTTTCCTTAACCTAATATTTTAGCTCCAGGGAAGAATGATGATGGAGATGTATTACGGCTTTCTTCTGTTCATAAACTTTTTCATCATTCTTCTATAGTTGATGTTACGGATCAGCTGAACAGGCTGACAGTTGGCAGAAAATGCTGAGCAAAGCTGCTAGCTCATTTTTACCTTCAATGTATTCTCACTAAATTGAGGTCCTTGTGCAGGCATCTGATCCCTAAAACTTGTTTGCTCTGCATGGAGTGTCCCATGGTTCCTCGAGTGTCAACTATAGAGAGGAATGCCATCAACTAAGGTGCTATTAACCACTAACCATTCGCTTGCCGGCTGCTCGGGCTCTGTATTTCAAGTTTGTTATCTTGACTGCCTCCTCTCCTCCACAGAGAGCCTAGCCCCTTCTTCTATCTTATCTACTACCTTACTCCTTAGCTCCATGTTGCTCCAACTGCTCACTGTAATAGCTTGCATCTTAGGTGGTTCACACCCTGGGTGGTGTGGCTGAGCCAGAGTGGGCTCAGCAGTCAGCCTATATTTTTGGGTGCATGCATAAAGGTATGATTAGTTCCACAAATCTCACTGCACTAACTATAGTAAACTCCTTCTCATTGTACCGAAATAGAGGTCTAATTTAAACAACCAAGTACAACATCACATTTGACACCTAAGAAAAGTACAACCTAACTATGAGGTACATCAACAGGGGTTACAATAATACATAAATGTGTTTTTTTTCGTACAACCACTCTATTGTCCACTTTTAATAAATGTGATTGATCCAATTCTGGATCATCTTCTAGAATCGTATAACTGTCAAAAGTGAGTGACTATTCATCAAAACTGTTATAGTTCAAATACTCATAAGTCCAATACCATTGATGTCCAATAGCTTTAATAGTAATGATTGGATCTACTACTACCTCGTCCATTGAATATAAGAGAGCAAATGATGGTATAGCAATGAACATCAAGATGATACTAGAAAATATGGTCCACAGAATCTCGATAGTAGTTCCATGAGCAATCTTTTGCGGGATTAGATTTTTTTATAGTGGAAGTGCCATAATGCACGAACCAAGATCTATGATACAAAAAAAAATCAGAATAAAAAAAATATATCGTGATGTAAGTTTATAATTCCTTGCATCATAGGTGTTGCTGCGTCCTGAGATCCTAATTGCCATGGTTCTGCTACATCACAAGGAGAAATTGTTAGGAATAGACATTGACGAACAATCATTTTCTTTAGTTCATTTTTTGACTGCTCTGCTTCCCTAAAGAAAAAGGGAAACTTGCTCTATCAATTCAGGAAGACAGGAATCGCCTTAGTCTAACCAAGAAAGGCATGGGAGGCTTTGGGCATAAAGAAAAGATTGGCTACTTCTAAAGCTCTATTTTTTCTCTTATAATATTTCTAGTTAGAGGGAAAGAGAACTCCCAAGGAGTGATCTATTCTAAACTATGATAAGATCCTATATGTACTATTAGATTAAATATTCTTAAAATGCATATCATATATAGAGATCTGGTTAAGGGTAATGCAATCCGGCTTCTTCATAGTAGTTAGAAAAAGCCTAAACAGTATTCCTTTATCTTGAACTTCAAGAAGAACTCCATTCTATCTCTCCCTCATTGCGAACAAAAAAGTGGGCGGGGAAAGAAGAATAACTTCTATCTTTGGCCATGCCATAGGGCTTTATCAAAAGAAAAGTATCCGATCTTCCTTGGCCTTTCACCAAGAGATAAAAGGTATCTCCCTTACTAAAAAAAGACCTTATCTCCTCAGCTACCAAAGCTACTGCTAAAGCCCTCGTAATCAATGATTAGGCCTCTGTGCGAGTAGATACTAGCAAGTAGGGGATGAAAGCATGAGCCCTAAAAGCATGAAGTGAGGGCAGCTAGCCAGATGCATCTATTGAAAAGGGCCAAAGGAAGAAAGCAGAAACTATTTCACTTAAGACAGCAATTTAGGTTTGGCGGAAGGGGAGGATCTGACACACTAAAATCTATTCCTAATCTTAGGAAACCTGTCGGTGAATCATTGGCTGTAAGATAGAGAATTGGTAAAATAAAAGCAGCCTTCTAAGAATGAGTTCTATTTATGAGTATGGTTTAATCAATAAATAGGCGAACTAGGTAAGTGATACTAGACGAGTTAGTACAAAAGGTAGAGTTAGGCCTCGCCAATGATAGGACAAGAATATCATTGCTCGAATGACCTGCAAAGGCTACCAGTACCCGATCGATGATGTCACTTCATTCCTCTTCTTTCAGTCGAGCTTTCTCTTCCACCCTCTAAGCCTATTATAGAAAGTCTTATGCCCTATAAGCATCTTCATCTCTGCTCAACCTCTCTAACCAAGTATTCCATTCATTCCTGTGAGGTCTTATCTCCTACTTGAGATGCTATGGTCACAGCATTTCTAAGAAGATTCTTTGATAGATATTTTTTAGAAGGCGAAAGAATTTAAATTTGAAATATTGAATACAACGAAAATGGTCAGGAAAAAAAAGAGCAAAGCCACTCGACCATAGGGACATATCCTATTTGAAAGACCATGGTAATAGGAGTAGGGTCTTACCTACCTAGAGAGAAGACCGATTGACCGGCAAAGACTGCCATCAGAAGACTTTAGTTGGCTAAGGAGAAAAGGTGTTGGCATACCCTTTCTGGACATGGTGTCCATAGAATGCCATGCCTTGATAGCAAAGCCAACTAGTAGAGCTAATTTGAGGATTAGTGGGATGCCGTAGCTTTAAGAGATAGGGGTAGAGGTTTGAAGATACTCGACCAATGAGAGCTAAGATACTTCTAAATTATTTCATTGCGGATAGCATCTATTGAAAATATAAGAAAAGTCAGATGTAGAACACATGCAAGAAAAGATTACACTAGTATTCTCGCTAGTGTTTTCATTTTTTTACCTTCAAAGTATTCGTAAGCATACTTTTACCTTCAAAGTATTCTCACTAGCGTTCTCATTTTTTTACTTCAAAGTCTTACTTTTTTGACAAATTAAAAAAAAATTCTCCACGGCATAGCTAGGTGCTGACTCAAGTACTGGTGAAAGTACTTGAACCAGTGGTGACATCAAGAAGAGAGGTGGACACATTGGTAGGTAAGGATGAAGCGAGTAAACTTTGGCCATAGAGCACCTTGACGCCATTGCTCCCCACATGAGTGCATGAACCGAACAAGTTCTACCCAAGCACCCAGCTCATAAGCAAAAGAAGTGAAGTAAGATCGCAAGGCTACAACCTTCAACTTTTGTTGTTTGGCCCGCTTCTACAATACCTCTCTCATTAAAGGATGCATAGGGATAGCCTTCCAAGTCAGATCAAAAGACATCTCTTGGTATAGCGGAATATCCCTGACCCACAGTACATACCGTAACATTAGATCCTTCAGACACCCTAACATGTCAGAGACTACTTCTGTCATAGCTTCGATATCATCAAGAGGACTGATAATGGATCACAAAGTAGATTTTCGAACTAGCTTGAACTTTGGAGTCAGCAAGTTCACAAACAGGTGGTTGGCTAACACTTCTTTTGATCTATAGCAAATAAGAGAGAAGGGTGATATCCAAGAAAAAGAGAAAGCTGCTAAAGATAAATGTAGGCTAAACACTTTTATTTGAAGTTTCCAAAACCACAAATTATTTCACCTTATTGGTAATCTTAGTTGTAATGCCTTGTTTGGAACTCCAACTCACCATGCCGCCATTAAGGCAAAATACAAATCTAAAAGTAGATTGTATGTCATCTACATTAGATTGAAAACTAGAATACAAAAACCCCATGATTTTAAATTCTCTATTGTCGTATACTTAAAAACAAATCTTTAGTCCTTATTAAGTACTTAGGGATTGTTTTAATGGTCATTCAAAGCATTCACTAAGGTAGGATTGGAAATGACTTGTAACACTTAGAGCGTTTGCCACATTCAGTCTTGTAAACTAAATGATATATATTATGCTCCTCATGGCAGATGCATAAGGTATGTGGAACATTCTATGGCTCTCGTTATCAATCTCAAGGGCCATAAACTTGGAAAGATGAAGACTATCCCATCGGGAGGAATCCTTTCTTGAATTCTTCTATACTAAATCTCTTTAGTATCTTATCAATGTACGGTGTTTGAAAAAGCCCCAGCATTTTCCCTGATCTACCTCAATAGATACGTATTCCTAATATTGGAATAGTACCCTAAAGCTAATAAGATTGACATGTAAATTATCTCATTCGTGATACAATCTTGATTGAATGATATTTTTTCTAAATGGTCATCTTCATCTTATGCTTATGTAACTTCACTAGCATATGATTGAAGCCCTTAGATCACATGTCATGCACTAGGTGATGATCATGGAATAAGTCTTACATGCTTATGATCTTAGGTATCCCAAGTCATAGAATCTTATGAGACAGGGTATTTAAAAGTTAGATAGACTTGCACTAACAATGCATAATTTAAGGGTTAGATATTGCTCCATTTCATGAGCAAACCATATGTGATTGGGTGCATGTTAGTAGGTGCTTGTTAGAGAATAAGGTACTAGAGACCTACCCAGAGAATCCATTAGATAGCTATAGTGGCAAGTCAGTAATCACCAGTTCTCTAGCTTACGCTAGTACATTTAATTTGTCCTTTAACTTGACGATCTATTGTAATCTTATATTAGGTCCTCATGCTTTAACTCCACTTTGGACACTTAGCAGGTGTTTCGGTGGTAATTGGGCATGAGCTACTTAGACATATAGTTTTATGAGATCCAAAATAAGGTCCAACTCCTTATCTTTGTTAAGGGCGAGTGTATTTCCTATACATTCTATAATAATCGATTCCAAGGAGTCCTTAGCTAAGGCAATGTGATCATTTGGAAAAAGATTTTCCAAAGATAAGGTCACAAATTGAAATTGACCATTAATAATAGATGTATAGTGTCGAAGTTATTAGGAAGTTGACAAATATCTTGCCCTAGACTTACTTCCCTACTACTAATTAGGCTGTCTTGATAGAGAAGACTGGTCTCTCTCAACTTGCGTGTGCCACTCAACCTTCTACAGAGTACAAGGTAAAAGTTCCTTTAGTGGTTATATAGGTTAACTTTGGCGACAAGCTTGATAGGGTTCTAGATGAGGTGGCTGTTGCTCGAGGTACTAGAGGGAAAGGGGCAGGGCGGAGCTAAAGTTGCTACTTTTTTTATTTTGCTCTGCTCTCTTAGTTGTTTTATTTAACTTGGTTCACCTAGTGAAGTGTAGTGAACAATTTGATGTAATATTAACAAGTTTTCTGAATGTAACTTGATCATTTTTATTTTATAATATCAATTTTTTGATCACTCCTTGGCGATGCACCCTATTTATTGCTTTTCATTTAATTCATTAATTTTAACTTTAAATTAAAGAAGAAATAAACTTTATTTCCATCTAACTCATCAATTGGCATAGTTTTTTGTACAAAAAAGCACACAATATTCAATTAGTTCAGAATAAAGTTAATGGTTGACTTGAAATGAGCTAGTACATTTATAAGATTTAATATCGATCTGAATTATTTGAAATTGGTTAATTTAATATAACTTAATTGTCGACTACTGGGTAAACCTTTGAATATCTTCACTATAATTAAATGAATAAGCTATGAGTTATGGTTGCACATAAGTCAAATTTATTGGCTAGAAAATAAAATTTTCGTGTAACCTTTGTGTCGAGATATGGGCATTTGTTGGTGGGCTTGAAGAAAAGATAATAGCTAACTATGGGGTCGATTTAAATCAGTTTTCTCATTTATGAGATAGTTAGGCTAGAACCTATGGTTCAACTTTAGCCAACTTTATCGGTTTGGAACTAATTTAATTGTCGACTATAGGGTCGACTTTAAATAATTTGCATGTTTATGAGATAATTAGGCTCAAATCTATAGTTACATTTGAAGATGAATGGGTCAAAGGTAAATATATTTCATTAGTTTGAACCATGTTACAGAAGAGTTGAAAGGAGACCCAAGTCACTTCATACATGGAACATTTTTCAAATTTACTTCATTCCATGGTTGAGAGAGCTCGTTTCCATCCATATCCACTAGTTAATAAGAGTTATGCTTTACTACTTTGACTATCAAATAAGGGCCTTCCTATTTTAGGTCTAGTTTTTCTATATTCATTGAAACTTCAACTTCCTTAAGGATGAGGTCTCCAACTTAAAAACTTCTTGGTCGAATACCTTTGTTGTAGTGCTTAGCCATCTTTGACCTTAACCTCTACACCATTATGTATACTTGTTAGCACAACTCATCAATGGTTTTGAGGTCAAATTATCTTTTAGATTCATTTCTTATTGGGTTGTAATGAATCACTTAAGCTGTGTACTATTTCAAGTCTACTAAGACTACTGGTTTTGAGCCATAGACTGGGCTATAAGGACTGTGCCCCATGGAAATTCTAGGAGTGGTTTGGTATGCCCAAAGGACACCATAGGAGGTCATAAAGACAAGAATAGCACTAGGATCCAATAATTAAAACTTCAAAAACTAAACATTACTAGACTACTCAAATTGTTAAGGATCTAAACATGCTATATATCTGGATTTGGTAAGAGGATCCAAAATTCAAAAAATTAAATATAGATCTTATCCACTCAATGATTAATATTATATGAAAATTTTAGATCAAAAAAAAATCTAGATATCCTCATAAAAACTTTTCAAAATTGCTACTTTCACAGTAGATCTCCAAGGCCAGCAAACCAATTGTTTTGCCTGTATTGTAATGATCCACACACCAATTGAACTTCCAATTTCTCCTAAATTTCAGTTGGATATAGAGGGGAGAAAAACTAAGGTGGAGGCAAAGTTTGAGGTTGGGAGAAGATGAGAAAGCAAAGCTTCAATGCATGAAGAAATGCTTGGAGAAAGGGTTTTGGAGGGAAATGCAAAGAATCTAATTCTTCACACTAATTGTACAAGTGCTAAATCCTCTCACCTCGATTTCTATCTATAGAGGGAGTGTGGCATGATGCCAAGTTGGCATCACACCTTCCTTAAGGGAGGGGGTGGCTACTTGCTTGCCAAAGTGACAAGTTTGAATTTCAAATCATATTTGAATTTTATGTGCATTTCAATTTAATTTGAAATCTAATTTCAAATTAAATAAAATGCTAATTCAAATGAACTCTTAATTTGAATTTTTCCTCTAAAATATATTATTCTCATTAGTTAAATTAAGCACTTTAATTTAATTAATTATTCCGTAACTTAACTCTTAAGTCAACAAGCTTAACTCTTAAGCTTAATTTTGTGAACTTAACTCTTTAAATTAACTTTGATCGATTGGAGATCAAATGACACCAAATAATTAACTCTTTAATTATTTTTCTAAGTTAAATCCTTAAATTGATTGATTAATTTAACACTTAAATTAATCAAGCCAAAATTGATCTTCAAATTGATCACCTCAAAATTATTCTACTAGGAATGAATATTCTAACATTTAGAAAATTCCTCCATCAATTAGGAAGCTATTTGGATTTTGCGTGTGACCCAATAGGTTCTATCATTCATTGGACATGAGCTCACAACTCCTTGTGACTTTCGAATGTCTTATATTTAGTTTAGTTTAAAACACTTTTAAACTAATCAACTCGATTCAATTAATCACATTAATTGAAGAGTACCCAATCTCTATGGTTGATATCCAACCTTAAGCGGATGGAGCCAAACTAATTGGCTAAAATGA
Organism: Jacaranda copaia; assembly: GCA_014898725.1. Lineage (NCBI taxonomy): Eukaryota > Viridiplantae > Streptophyta > Magnoliopsida > Lamiales > Bignoniaceae > Jacaranda > Jacaranda copaia. Next base: position 352,158 of record JACGDI010003564.1, on the reverse strand, counting down.
ATGCTTTTGGAGAACTATTATAGCTCTACGCATACCATGCAAATACGATCTTTTCATCTCCTATTTCCCAAAACAGGCCCAAGGTAAGATATTTGTCAGCTCCCTAATAGACTTGATACTATGTCTCTAATCTCAATGTTCGATTCCATTGTATAACTTCATCTTTGAAAAACATCTTTCCCAAATTCTCACACCACTTTGCGCAAAGAGTTTTTGGATTCGACCATTATATAATACATAGGAGATGCACTCATTCTTCATAAAGGCGAAGAGTTAGATTCTATCTTGAATCTCACAAACCTCCATGCCAAGTAGGACATACCTAATCTCAACCTAAACAACCCGCTAAGCTACCAAAAAAGAGTTAAAGCATGAGGACGGGACATAAGGTTACCATGGATCTTCAGGTCAGAGGACTAATAATATGTACTAGCATAAGCTTGAGAACTTACTACTATCGACATTTCACTATGGCTATCTAGTAGATTATGTGGGTGGGTTTTCAATGCCTTGTTCCCAAACAAGTACCCACCAATATACACCTCTATCTCATATAGTTGCTCATAGAACATAGAAATATCTAACTCTTAGATTTATGCATTGTCAATGCAAGTCTATTAGGATCTTAGATACATTGTCTCATAAGATCCTATGACGTAGAAGATTTTAAGATCACGACCATATGAAACGTATTCCATGGTTACCGAACAAAGTCCCATAATCATAAGTGATCTAAGGACTTTATCCAAATGCCAGTAAAGTTATATAGAGCATAAGATAAAGATGGCCATATAAAAAATATCATTCAATCAAAATTTTATCACATGTGAAATAGCTTACATGACCAGTCTAATTAGCTTGTGGGGTACTATTTCAACAATCTCCCACTTCCCCCAAAGTTAATTCCCCATGGCCTTGAGACCTATCTTTATAAGATATCCTTCAAAGACCATTAGTGTTTAAGGGTTTAGATAGTGGTTCTACTATATTCTCTTTTGAGGTAACTTTATCTACTAAATTGTTACTTTTATCAATTGATGTTATATATTAACTGATAATGCATTTACAGTATTTGGATTACTAATGAGATCTTAGCTCAAGTCCTAAATTATCTTTCAAAGACAATCATAGGCTCATGCACGCTAGGCACCACATCCAACTCCTAGATAAAGTTTGTATGTCCAAACACCTTCCTTTATGGTTTCCAAAACCCAACATATTTAACCTTAGTGGTTATTTAAGCCATGATGTCTTGTTGGAACTCTTCCAACATATTATGCCACCATTGAGGTAAAATATATATCCAAAAGTAAATTTTAAGTCATTTATATCGGATTGGAAACTAGAATTCGAAAACTCCACAAGTTTCAATTCTTCATTGCCAAGTCCCAAAAACAAGTCCTTAGTCATTCTCAAGTACTTAAGGATAATTTTAATGGCCATCCAATGACATTCACCAGGAATGGATTGGAAACAACTCATAACACTTAAAGCATGTGCCAAGTCCAGTCTTATACATTAAACTACATATAATATGCTTCCTATAGTGGATGCATAAGATATGTGGGACACTCTATGCCTCTCATCATTAGTTTAAGAGGCTATAGAATTGTAGAGACAAAGAGCATGTCCTAAAGGGAAGAATTCCCTCTTAGATTCTTCCATACTAAACTTCTTTAGTATCTTGTCAATGTACAGTGTTTAAGAACACCTCAATATCTTTTTTGATCTATCTTTATAGATATGTATTCCCAATAGACAGAATGCTTTTCCTAAATCCTTCATGGAGAATTGTGTAGATAACTACACTTTAGAACACTCTAACTTTTCTTTCCCATTCTCAATAAGAAAAATATCATTGACATAAAGTACAATAAACTGTATACTACTCCAACTAGCGTTTTGTACACACAAGGTTCATATAACTTTTTGAGAAAGCCAAAAAATTTGAGTATCTTATCAAAAACATATGCTCCAAGTTTGAGATGCCAGTTAGAGTCCACAAATGGATCTCTAGAGTTTGTAAACCTTTTACTCACTCACTTTGGATGTAAAACCTGATGGTTGCTCCATATAATTTTCTTCTTCAATATTTCCATTGAGGAAAGTGATTTTTATATCTATTTTTCATATCTCATAGTCATAATATATGAATATGGCAAGTAAAATTTGAATAGAGTTAGGCATTGTGACCGGTGTAAATGTTCCTCAAAATCAATACTAGATCTTTGAGTGCAACCTTTTGCCACTAGTCGCACCATAAAGGTTATCACCTCTCCATTAACTCCTAGATTTTACTTATAGATCCACTTAACCAATGAAAACTATTCCCTCTAAGGGGTCTATTAAAGTCTATGCTTTGTTGGGGTACATGGAGTCCATTTTGCATTTTGTTGGATCTAGCCAATATCCCGAGTTTATGTTCAACATAGCTTCCTCATTAGTCTTTAGATCATTATTTGATTGGCCCTTTCCATGAAGAAATCTAAACATTTGAGGTTGATTGGGTCTGACTTTCTTAGAGGTTATGGATGAGGCTCTTTAATATCATTTATTTCAACCGCTTGTGGGATTTGATGATTATCTTGAACTTCACCAAGTTCAATTACAATTCTTTTTCTATCTCATAGAAATTCCTTTCCCACAAAGATGGCATTCCTCAAAACAAACACATTTTGTTCTGAGGGATCATAGAACTAATAACCTATAGACTTTCTTTATTATCCCATAGACTTGCACAAAGTGGATCTACTATCCAACTTGTCTTCCACTGTCTGTCCTATGTAGGCAAGAGATCCTTAAACCATTAGATAATTATAAGAGGGTGCTATGCTATACCACATCTCATGCTGTATTTTTGGCTCCAACTTTGGAGGTACAACACTTAGTAACTTCACCACTATCATTAAGGCGTATCCTCAAAAGGATATAAGCACATCAAAGAAGCTCATCATTAAATGTATCATGTCCAACAAGGTACAGTGTCTCTTCTTGGCTACTCTATTATGTTGGGATGTACCAGGTAGAGTCCATTGAGAGAGAATCTTATTCTTTTTTAGATAATCCAAGAGTTTGATACTTTAGTATTTTCTCCCTTAATCCGATCAAAAAGCTTTAATACTAAGTCCTTTTTGCTTTTTAACCTCATTTTTATACTCTTTGAACTTTTCAAAGGCCTTAGACTTCTACTTCATAAGATACATATGTCTGTATCGACTATAATCATTGGTGAAGGTGATAAAGTAAAAATAACCTCTTTTCCCACTAACTCTTAGTGGTCTACAAATATCCATATGGATCAAATTCAAAAGACTTGTAGCATTTTATTTGTCGCACAAAAAGAGCCTTGGTCATTTTTTCCCTTCAAACAGATTCACAAGTAGAAAAGTTCTCAATGCTACTAATATTTAGTGCTATGAGAGCTTCTAACTCGCTCATCTTATTCTTAGAGATATGCTCAAGTCATGTATGCCATAAAATGGCACCTTCTCGGTTATCTAATTTTCTTACTATGTTGAAAGTGCATTAGTGATGGTTGAAAATCTAATATGTACAATTCTTTATTAAGTGTACCATAAGCAATTAAAGAACCCATTCTTTAATGACTTCAATCTCTCATTTGATATAAAAGGATTAAATCCTTTGCCATCTAAAACAAGAATTGAAATAATATTCTCAACAATATAGGTACATTATAACAAAGGTCCAATACAAATATGGAATTCTCTAAGTCTAACTTATAATAAACCTTCAGTTTCAGTCATAACTCTTACTTCTTAGCTAAGGTGGTGGATCATATCTACATTGCTTAGTTTTATTTTTCTTTCTATCCTTTGTAACAGTTTACAAAGAAAGAAACCACATGTGATATCATATATCTATAAGGACGAATTTATCCTTAAATGCACTTCAATAAAGTACATACCCTTCTCAAGGGTTTCAAGGTATTCTTTGCAATACCACTTCTTATGGCCTATTTGCCAAAGTAGAAATACGTAATATCAACTATATCCTCTACAATCTTCCTGACTCCTCCGGATGCCTGTAATAGTTGTTTTCCTTTGGAGAAAGAATGTTTCTTCCTTGTACTTCCCTTTCTAGTACCCTAAGGCCAATAGACTTTGAGAAAGAAAAAAGTGTCAAAGGTTTGCCCTTGTCATGGTAGTCTTCTTCTAGATCAACACTTTGATCAACTAAATTTAGTGAGGAGGTGAGGATCAAATCCTCATGGAGATCATTGTCCATCACTATGTGCAAGTTGAAAAGCTTCTCCAAGTTAGTCATCTTTAGACTATAGTCAATGACATATGACTTCACATCCATCCTAGCTTGAAAAATATTCTTTGACAACATGAAAGTTTCAGTCCTCATTTGCTTTACAACTCTTATTAACTTTAATCAAGATACTATTCATGTGTCCTTGAGATTTTAAAGTTTGTAGATGCCATCATGAGACTATGGGATAGGATGATCCTAAACCTGATTTGTGAACTTTTCATGTGTTTCTTGATCTACTATTATCCCTAAGGGATTAGAAGCACCTTGATATTAGACTAATACCAGCTTATAGAAATCTAGAATAATTTTTGAGGTTAAGTTAATTGTGAAAGTTTGGCTCGGTTGTTTTATTGGTTTTCAAAATAACATTAAGTGGAATTTTAGCCATTTTTGAGATTTCACAAATCCTTGAAGATGAAAAAGAGAATATAAGCTTGTGATTGAGTATAGATATTGAAAACAGATTCATGGTCCTTCAAGTATATTTTTCTCCCACTATTTTATCAAATCCTTCACCCTTAAGAAGAATTTGAGAAATCATATTTTCTAGTGAGAATCAAGATCCTAAGGACTTGCCAGTGGACCCTTAACTCATGAGACATCCACAAACAATCGAAAGTTAAGCAACTTATGCTAATTGCATCTCATGCAATTCTTGATGTATTTTGCCTCACTTTTATATAGACCCACAACTTGTGTGACATCTACCTTACTAGGTGTTAAGTTAAATCTACCATTCAAACTTTGATTTAAGATGGCCCCACGGCATCCCACGACTCATGTGCAAATGCATGAAGGTTCTCAAATCATAAGTGCATCTCATGCTAAATATATGGTAATAGCTTTCCATTATAAGTGTGACCCATGACTTGTGTGACATCACACAAATAATTGTAGCATCATCATGCCACATACTATTGGTAGAAGACATGGATTAATTAAAACGCTTTTAATTTGTATCCATTTTGACTTAATATTTGAAAAGCACTTAGACAATCTAAGTGGAAGGATTTTTCTTGCAAAACTTTCATCATTTTATCTTTGTATTTAGGTTTTCTATATCGTAATCCATGCATCACATACATCAATAGGAGATGGAAAGAATAAATTAGTAAATGCGCTTGGCCTGCTCCTAGGGTGGGATGACCATGAGCCTAACTAAGTAATGCACTTAGATGCACTTAGACTCATAGGTGCATCACTTGATTGATTTTAAGTGGGTTGATTAAATTAAGTTATTATATAAGTGTATCCCATACATTCATGGGTCTTCAAGCCTCCTTGGATCCTCTTTGCTCCTTGCAACCTTTACAAAAGAAAGAAAACCTCACTTCTAGTGATTCTACTCTCACAACTTTTACAAGATAGAATAAGAGGCATGCATGCCCCATTTAATATAACTTATTTCAACAAATTGAAATAAATAAAATCAATATTAAAAGGCTCATGATCATCCCATTCATTCATCATTCATTTAACAATTAAATATATAATAAACAGATCAAGAATTGACATTTAATTCCAACAATTAAATGCTTATCTCATACATAATTAATTAGCTAAGCAAAAATAAGCATAACCAATATGCATTTCATTTTTGCAACAATTGGAGATCAACTTAAAAAGAATTTAAGAAGCAATCAAATATGTCAAACATAACGCTGAGAACTTGCACAATACTTGTGCATCCATGAAACATGTTTTAACATTATTTCTGGCCACTAAAAGAGCCAAAAACTTGCTCAAAACTTGGCCAACCCATGACCAGGCACTTCTGGCGAAGGCAAGCACACGATGGGCTGTGAAATACTCGATCCCTGCCCTACCACAGTGTGCACAAAGCCAGCAGCCTGCCATGTTTTGGGTCAAAGGCGAGTCAAGCCGATTTTAGCTCAATTTTTGTGCACAAAAAATTCTAGAACTCTTTCTAAACATTAAATGACACCTTATGGACTAATTTCCATATCTAAAACACCTTTTAAAACTGGAAATTTAGGTGCTCAATCATGCTTCAAAAATCAAGTTTAAGTGAGAATCAAACTCTTCAAAAATCTCCAACTAGAATTCCAATCCAATTAGATCCAAAAATGACCAAAACTCTTTTGATCAATCATCAACATGCTCTATCAACATATATCATCAATTAATTCCAAAAAAAATTCAACAATAATAGTAGTGAATTAAAACATACTAATCACATGAATCAACACCTAAATCACATAATATCATGCTTTCAATTCATCAACCAAAGAGCTACACACAACATCAACCAAACTCTCCAATCCATCATATGAATAAATTATTTGGTGATTTTGATCAATCCATCACTTGAATCAATGAATAAAAAATCCAAATCATAGCATGAATTAGGTTTTAATACCACTTGAAGGCAAAAGTAGCACTGGGTTCCAATAATTAAGCTTCAAAAGCTAAAATTAACTAAGCTACTCAAGCCACCAAGGATATAAAAATGATATAGATCTGGATTTGGTAATAGGATTACCTTGATTAGAAAATTTCCAAGGAGATAATGGTGAACTTTTCACCAATTTAGAACCTGCCAAAATTCGACACAACAGAGAAACAACACCTTTTGCCTAGCTTCAAGATCTCCAAAATTCACAAAATTAAATATGGATATTATAAAACCAATGATGAATATTATGTGAAAAATTGGGAGAAAAAAATCAATCTGGATTTCCTCAGAAAAATTAATCAAGATCATTGCGCTGTATAGTGGATCTCCAAGGCAAGCTAACCAAACGTTTTGCCTCTATTGTAATGATCCACACACCAATTAAACTTATAATTTCTCCTCAATTTTATTTGGAGAAATAGAGGAGAAAAAAAGTGGTGGAGTCCAATTTTGAGGTTGGGAGAAGAAGACAAAGAAAAGCTTCAACTCATGAGGCAATGCTTGGAAAGAGGGTTTTGGAGAGAAATGCAAGGAATCTAATTCTTCAAACCAATTATGCTAGTGCTGAATTCTCTCACCTATATATCTATATATAGAGGGAGGATGGTGTGATGCTAAGTTGGCATCACACCTTCCTCAAGGGAGGGGGCGGCTATTTGCATGCCAAGGTGGCAAGCTTGAATTTTACATCATATTTGAATTTAAGTGCATTTCTATATATTTGGAATCTAATTTCATATTAATTAAAATGTTAATTCAAATGAACTCTTCATTTCAATTTTTCCTCCAAAATATATTAATCTCATTAATTAAATTAAATACTTTAATTTAATTAATTAATCATTGACTTAACTCTTAAGTCAACAAGCTTAACTCTTAAGCTTAATTTGTTAACTTAACTCTTTAAGTGAACTTTGATCAATTGGAGATCAAATGGAACCAAATAATTAACTCTTTAATTATTGGTCTAATTTAACTCTTTTAATTATTGTTCACCTGAGGATTTTCAATCATGCTAAAGTGTCATTGAATTCCTAAACTTTCACACAAATTCCTTGTGTTTCTACTTTCGAATTGAGTTCTATTGTCTTATGTTAGCATCTTTAGCAAATCAAAATAGTAGATAAAATTTTTCCACAAGAAACTTCTAACAGCTGCATCGGTTATCTTTGAGACTGCTTCTGCTGTAACTAATTTGGTGAAATACTCAATTGCAACAATCATATAGTTTCTTTGACTTGTAGTTTTTGGAAAGGAATCAACTATGTCTATCCCCCACTAATTGAATGATGATGTGATTTGAATGACACTAGCATTGATATAGGCTAGTGAGGGATGTTAGAGTGGACGTAGCAGAATGGGCATTTTACAGCAGAGCCAACTGCATTTTTTGATAAGGTCAGCTAAAATATCCATGTTTGATGACCTTGTAGGCCAATGCTTGTCTTTGAGAGTGATTACCACAAATACCCAAATGGATTTCTTGTAAGATCTCCAGAGCTTACCTTGATGTCAAACACCTCAATGGTGGTCTAGAAAGAGATCTCCTATATAGCTGACCGTACTCAATGAGATGAACTTCACTGTTTAACTTCTAAGTCTATGTGCTTTTATTTTATCATGCGGCACTTTGCCTTCCTTTAGGTAGGCATTGATTTAATGTTGCTATGAGGGAGATACCTCTTGTATTTTCCTAATCAAGTTTTTGTCTAGAACATCTGTAGTGGGTTTGTTTGAGACTAGAAATGAAATGATTTTATCTCCGGTGCAATATATTGGGCTAGTAAACCTAGATAGGGTATTTGCCCTTTTATTCTCTAATCTCGGGAATTAGCTAAAGGTGAACCTCTTGAATTATTGTTGCAAGTTTTTGACCTCAATGTGATACTTACTCATTATAGTCTCTTTTGCTTCAAACTTTCCTTTGAATTTCTCCACAACCAACTGGGAATCCATAAAGACTGCTAGCTATTCGACACCCATATCAATGGCCATCCTAATACCAGCAAGAAGTGACTCATACTCAGCTTCACTATTGGTGATAATGTAGTCGAGTTTTATGGCAAAGTCATACTCTTTAGCCCAAAAGGAGTGCAAAAAAATACCTACCCCCTTCTATAGAAGTTACTAAGCTATCGATATATAGGTCCAAGTAAGTGATCTTAGTCAACCTCTCTATACAAGTCGAGATATTTTGCTACTAAGTCTACTAATACTTGGATGGTAGTTCAAAGCTGAAAAATGATGTCAAATTTTCCTAACTAGATAGTCCATTTGGTGAGTTATCCCGATATGTTTCATTTTGATAGTACTTATTTTAATAGTTGGTTTGTTAGGAAAATAATAGAGTGCGAATGAACATAGGGCCTCAACGTTCTAGCTGATATGACCAAAGCAAGAGTAAACTTTTCAATCGCAAAATAATTGTGTTCTAGGCTTTGCAATGGTTTGTTGCTATAATATATTGGCCTATGAGTTCCTAAAAGGCAAGATAGGCACTAGGATCTATAATCAAAACTTCAAAACATAAAGTAACTAGGGCCTACAAGTAAAATAGGGATCAAATGATACCTTAGATTCATATTTAGATAGAGGATTACCTTGATAAGAAAATCCAAGAAGAAACAAGTGAATACTTCACCAGTTCCAAAATTTGCCTACTCGTGGCATACTAAAAGGATTGCGATGAACATCCTACCAAATCACCTCCAAAAATTTTGGAAAAATTATTAGAGATATCAAAAACCTTTTATAACATCAAGTCAAAAATTCAAATCGATTGGCCATCTGGAACATCCTAGAGAAAATTGTGAAGTCAAACCTCACGCAGGAAACTCTCTAAAAATAGAGCAAGGCACACGTATTGCCTCTATTGAAATAGTCCACACACTAATGATTTCTTCCTAATTATCTAGTTCATGAGCTGGAATAGAACCAAAGCATTGATGGTGGAGGCTAAATTTGGGGTAGGAAGATGAAGAAAGAAGCTTAGCTTTTAACACATGAAATGCTAGCTTGCAAATTTTTTGGAGGGAAATGAAGAATCTAATTCTTCACACCATTTATCATATGCATGACCTCTTCTCTCTATATCTATATATAGAGGCTGAAAATGTGTGATGCCAAGTTGGAATCACATAATTCATAGGGAGGGTGGCCAAGTGGGGTTGCTTAGGTGGCAAAATTTGAATCCAAATCTCATTTGAATTTCATTTACATCTTAATTACATTTGGAATCTCATTTCAAATTAATTTAGATGTCATCTTAAATCTCATTTGAGCCTTCCCTCCAAAATTTATTCTTCATTAATTAATCAAATTAAGCTCTTTAATTTAATTAATTATCCTTTGACTTAATTCTTTAAGTAAAACTAGCTTAACTCTTTAAGCTAAATTCATTAACTTAACTCTTTAAGTTAACTTGACCAATTGATGGTCATGTTAGAACCAAATAATTAATTCCTTAATTATTGATCTAATTTAACTTTTAAATTAGTTGATTAATTTAACACTTAAATCAATAAAGCCAAAATTTACCCTTAAATTTGGCCCCAAAAATTGGTCCACTAGAAGACACCATTTTCTAACACCTTAAAAAATTCTCTCCATTAATTTGGAAGCTAATTGAATTTTGTATATGACCTAATAGGTTATACCATTCATTGGACATAGGCTAACAACTCCTTGTGACTTTTAAATAACTTATATTCATTGTAAGTTCAAACTCTTTTTAAATTAGTTGACTCAATTGAATTAATCTCATTAATTGAAGAGTATCTAATCTCCATGGTCGATGTCCAACCTCAAGCCCATGGAGCCTAACTAATTGGCCAAAATGAATATTCTAGAGAACCCTCATCACTCTACACGTGCCATTTCGTCTCCTATCTCCTAAAAGAGGCTTAGGACAAGGTATTTGTTAGCTTCTTAATAACCTTGATACTATATCACTATTCTTAATGTTCAATCCCCAATGTGTGACCTCACCATTGGAAATCTCCTTTTCCAAATTGTAACACCACCTTGCGCAAAAAATTTTGGGAATCAATCATCATAGAACACATAGGGGATATACTTGCCCTTCACAATAGCAAGTAGTCAGATTCCATCTTGGATCTCACAAATGTCCATGCTAAGTAGTTCATACCCATCTCAACTTGAAAGACCCGCTAGGTAGTCAAGGATGAGTCAAAGCATAAAAATAGGTCATAAAGTTACCATAGATCCTTAGGTCAAATGACTAATAATAAGCACTAGTATAAGCAAGAGAACTTGCCACTGCTGACTTTCCACCACAACTATCTAGTGAATTCTCTGATAGATCTTTAGTGCGTTGTTCTCTAACAAATACTCACTAATATGCACCAGCATATCCTATAATAGCTCATAAAACGGAGCAATCTCCAATCCTTGAATTTTTGTATTGTTAGTGCATATCTATTCGGATCTTAGATGTCTTATCTCATAAGATCCTATAACTTGAAAGTTTTAAGATCACAATCGTGTGAGACTTAATCCATGGTCACCAAACCAAGTCTCACAGTCATAGGTGATCTAAAGGCTTCATCCAAATACTAGTGAAGTGAAACAAAGCATAAGATGAAGATAACCTTATCAAGAATATCATTCAATCAAGATTGTACCATGAATGAAATTGTTTACAAGGTCAATCTCATTAGCTTGTAGGGTACTATTCTAACAATCTCCCACTTTCCCTAAAGCCAATACCATGTGGCCTTGAGACCCATTTTAACAAGATGTCCTCCAAAGACCTTTAGCTTTTATGGGTTAATACAGCAGTTCTATTGTATTAATTTATGAGGTAACTTTTATCCACTCAGTTGTTACCTCTATCAATTGATATCATATATTAAACGATAATGCTTTTAATATGTTTGGATTACTAATGAGATCTTGGCTGAGGTCCTAAATTATCTTCCAAAGATAATTGTAGGCTTCTGTATGCTAAGCACTACATCCAACCCTTGGATAAAGTTTTTCTCTAAACGTCTTCCTTTGTGGTTTCCAAAACCACAAAGTATTTTACCTTAGTGGTTATCTAGGCCATGGTGTTTAGTTGGAACTCTTCCAACATACTATGCTGCCATTAAGGCAAAATATGTATCCAAAAGAGGATATTAGGTTATCTACATTGGATTGAAAACTAATGTTCAAAAACTTTGTGAGTTTTAATTCACCATTACTGTATACTAAAAATAAATCTTTAATTCTTCTCAAGTACTCTAGGATTGTTTTTACAGCTAACAGTGACTCTCACCAGGATAGGATTAGAACCTACTCGTAACGTTAGCAAGTATGCCATATCTAGTCTTGTACATTGAACAACATATAATTATGCTTCATGTAGTAGATGCATAAGGTATGTGGGACATTTTGTGTCTCTCATTGATAGTTTAAGGGGCTATAAACTTGGAGAGACTATAATCATGTCCTAAAAAAGAGGAATCCCCTCTTAGATTATTCTATAGTAAACCTTTTTAGTGTCTTGTTTGATGTACGAAATTTGGAAAAAGCCTCAGCATCTTCCCAGATCTATCTCTATAGATACGTATTCCTAATATGCATGATGTATTTCCCAAGTTCATCATGAAGAATTATGTAGATAACCATACTTTAGTACACTTTAACATTGCTACCTTATTCCCAATGAGAAGGATGCCATCTACATAAAGCACAATAAACTATATACTACTCTTATTAGCCCACTTATAAACACAAAGTTCATACACCTTTTTGACAAAGCCAAATAATTTGATTATCTTATCAAAAATATATGTTCCAAGTTTAGGATGCCAATTGGAGTCCATAAATGGATCTCTGGAGTTTGCAAATCTTTTGCTCACTCTGTTTGGATATAAAACCTTGTAGTTGCTCCATATAAAATTCTTGTTCAATGTCACCATTAAGCAAAGTAGTTTTCAAATCCATTTGTCATATCTCATAATCATAATATGTAGCTATAGTAAGCAGAATTTGAATAGACTTAGGCACAGCGATCAATAAAAAGATTTCCTCAAATCAATATCGAGTCTTTAAGTATAAAACTATTCCACTAGTTGTGTTTTAAAAGTGACTACTTCTCCATCTACCCTAAGCTTTCGCTTATAGATGCACTTGCAACCAACATGAACTATTTCTTTTGGTGAGTCCATACTTTGTTTGAGTACATAGATTTCATTTCAAATCTCATGGCTTCAAGCTAATATCTCAATTCTATGTCCAATATAGCTTCCTCATAGGTCTTTAGATCTCTATCCGATTGACCCATCTCATGAAAAAATCCAAACTCTTTGGGTTATTTCTCGATTTGATCTGACTTTCTTAGAGATTTTGTATCAGGCTCTTTGATATTTATTTATTTCTACCACTTTTGGAATTTATTGATCATTTTAAACTTCACCAAGTTCAATTACAACACCTTTCCTATCTTATAGAAATTTTTTTTCCAAAAAGGTGGCATTCCCCAAAACAATCACATTTTATTCCAAGGGATCATAAAACTAATAACACATAAACTCTCTAGGGTATCCCACAAACTTGCACAAAAGGGATTTGCTATCCAACTTATCTCCTATTGTCCATATCATGTAAGTGGGAGATCCCTAAACCTTTAGATAATGGTATGAGGGTACTTTGCCATGCCATATCTCATATGGTGTTTTTGGCACTGACTTTGGAGGTACTATTCTTAGTAACTTCATTGTTGTCATTAAGGTGTATCCTTAAAAAGATATAAGCACATCAAAGAAGCTCATTATAGAATGTACATGTCTAACAAGGTACGGTGTCTCCTTTTGGCAACTCCATTAAGTTGCGGTGTGCTAAGTGGAGTTCATTGAGAAAGAATCCCAGTTTTCTTCAAACAATCCAAGAATATGGTACTTAAGTATTTTTCCTCTCAATCTAATCAAAGGGCTTAACACTAAGTCTCTTTTGCTTTTCAACTTAATTGTTATACTCTTTGAACTTTTCAAAGGCCTCAAACTTATACTTCATAGGATACATCTATTTGAACTGACTATTACTATCGGTGAAAGTGATGAAGTAAGATAGCCTCATTTCCTACTAACTCTTAGTGGTCCACAAATATCCATATAGATCAAATCCAAAGGATTTATCGAGGGCTCCATTTATCCTACAAAAGGAACTTTGATTATTTATCCTTTCAAACAAGATTCACTAATAGGTAGGTTCTCAATGCCACTAACATTTAGTGCTTTAAGAGCTTCTAACTTGTTTATCCTAGTTTTTGGAGATTTGGCCAAGCCTTGTAGGCCACATCATGGCATTATCTTGGATATCTAATTTCTTACTTAGTTAAGAGTTCATTAGTGATGGTTGAGAATCCAATATGTATGATCCTTTGTTAATTGTACCACAAGCAACTAAAGAACTCCTTCTTTAATGCCTTCAATCTCCCAATTGATGTAAAAGGATCAAATCCTTTGCTATCCAAAAATGGAAGTTGAAATAATGTTCTTAACAATATATGGTACTATATGATAAAGGTCTAATATAAGTATGGAGTTCTCTAAGTCTAATTTTTTCTATACCTTCAGCTTAGGACACAACTATTGCTCTTTGGCCAAGGTGGTGGATCATATCCACATCACTTAGTTTTATTATTTTTTCTATTCTTTTGTAGCAACTTACAAAGAAAAGGACCAAATGTAATATCATATATCCATGAGGAAGAATTCATCCTAAATGCACCTCAATAAAGTATATGTCTTTCTTAAGGGTTGCAAGGTATTCTTTGCAATAGTGCTTCCAATAGTCTATTTTGCCCAAGTAGAAACAAATAATTTTGACTATTTCTTATATAGTATTCTAGACTCCTCGAATGCCTTTAATAGTTGTTTTCCCATAGAGGAAAAATGTTTTTTCCCTTTTTCCTCCCTTTCTAGCACCCATAGGGTCCATAGACTTGGAGAAGGAAACAAGTGTTAAAGGTTGCCCTCGTTGTGGTAGTCTCCTTCTAGATCAACAATTTGATCAATAAAACTTGGTGAGGATGTGAGGATCAAATCCATATGAAGATCATTTCCCATTACTATGTCCAAGTTGAAAAGTTTCTCCAAGCCTAATCATCTTTAGACCATAGTCGATGACACAACTTCTTATTTATCTTAGCTTGAAAAGTCTGCTTTGACAACATAAACATCTCATACCTTATTTGCTTTACAACTCTTTGTAAACTTTAATCAAGGTACAATTCATGTGTTCTTGATACTTTTAAAGTTTGTAGATACCATCATGAGACTAAGGGATAGGATGATCTTACGCTTAATTTTTGAACATTTCACATTTCTCTAGATCTACATTAATCCCAAAGGGATTAGGAGTACCATGATATAGGATGTATATCCACTTCTAGGAACTAGAATAATTTTTGAGGTTAAGTCAATCGTAGAAGTTTGGCCTGGTTGATTTATTGATTTCCAAAATAATGTTAAGGGAAATTTTAACCATTCTTGAGATTTTACAAATCCTCAAAGGCAAAAAAAAGAATATAAGCATATGATTGAATTTGATATTAAAATATGTTCATGGTCTTTCAAGCATGTTCTTCTCCCACTATTTTATCAAATTCTTCACCCCCAAGAAGAATTTAGGAAATCATATTTTTTAGTGAGAATCAAGACCCTAATGACTTGCCAATGGACCCCCATGACCGAGTGCAATCCTTGAGTAATCGAAGGGTAAGCAACTTTTGCTAATTACATCTCATGCAACTCTTGACATATTTTGCGTCACTTTTCATATAGACCTATGTGACCGTGTGCCATTTATACTACTAAGTGTTAAGTCAAACCCATCAATCAAACTTTATCTCAAGATGGTTTCATGACATCCCTTGTGACCAAGTGCCAATGTGTGAGAGTTCTCAAGTCAAAGGTGCTGCTTATGCTAAGTGTGCGCTCAAAACTTTTCTCCTAAGGCATTAGCTTTATGGCAAATGGGAGATTGTTAGAATAATACCCTGCAAGCCAATGAGATTGGTCTTGCATAAACTATTTTCTTGTAAAACAATCTTGATTGAATGATATTTTCTACATGGCAACCTTCATTTTATGCTCTATTATGCTTCACTTGTATTTGAATGAAGCACTTAGATCACTGAAGATTGTGGGACTTGGTTTGGTGACCACGGAATAAGTTTCACACGGTAGTGATTTTAAAACTTTCAAGTCATAAGATCTTATGAGATGGGGCATCTGAGATTCGAATAGGCTTGCACTAACGATGCATAAATCCAAGGGTTGGAGATTGCTCCATTCCACGAGTAACTATATGAAATATGGGTACATGTTAGTGGGTGCTTTTTAGAGAATAAAGCACTAAAGACCTACTAAAAATTTCATTAGACAGTCGAAGTGGCAAGTCGATAGTAGCTAGTTCTCCTATTTACGATAGTTCATATTATTAGTCCTTTGACCTGAGGATCCACGATAACCTTGTGTCTGGTCCTTACGTTTTAACTTTTCCTTAACCACTTAGAGGGTCTTTCAGGTTGGGATTGGGTATGAGCCACTTGGCATTGAGGTTTTTGTGATCCAAGATGGAATCCAGCTCCTCGCTATTGTGAAAGGCTTGTACATCTCCTATATGTTCTATAATGATCAATTCCAAGAAATCCTCACGCAAGATGGTGTGACACACAAGTATTTTGGAAAAAAGAGATATACTATTAATCAATTCCAAGGCTTGTATAATGATCAATTCCAAGGCTTGCACATCTCCTATATTTGGGAAAAAAGTTTTGCAAAGTAAGGTCACACAAATAGATTCGAACAAAGAGATATACTATTGAGGCTAATATAGAGCCAACAAATATCTTGTCCTAGGCCATTTTCGGGATATAAGAGATGAAAGGAGCGTATTTGCATGGCATATGTAGAGTGATGATGGTTCTTCAGAATATTCATTTTAGCTAATTACTTAGGCTCTTTGAGCTTGAGGTTGGACATCGACCATAGAGATTGAGTGCTTTTCAATTAATAAGATTAATTAAATTAAGTCAACCAGTTTAAAAAGAGTTTAAAAGTAGAATAAATATAAGATATTTAAAAGTTATAAGGGGTTGTGATCCCATGTCCAATAAATCGTAGAACCTATTGGGTCATACACAAAATCCAATTAGCTTCTTAATTGATGGAGAGGATTTTCTAAGGAGTTAGAAAAGGGATCTCTCTCTCTCTTTGGATCGAATTTTAGTGCTAAGTTTGAGGGTCAATTTTAGCTTGATTGATTTAAGTGTTAAATTAATCAACTAATTTAAAAGTTAAATTAGACCAATAATTATGGAATTAATTATTTGATGCCAACATGATCATCAATTAGTCAAGTTAACTTAAAGAGTTAAGTTAACAATTGAGCTCAAAGAGTTAAGCTAATTCGACTTAAAGAGTTAAGTCAAAGTATAATTAATTAAATTAAAAAGTTTAATTTGATTGATTAGGAGGAATGAATTTTGGAGGAAGACTTAACTGAGATTTGAGATGGCATCTTAATTAATTTAAAATAAAATTCTAAATGTAATTAATATGCAAATGAAATTTGGATTTTCTTTTGCCACCTATGCATCCCCTTGGCTAGCCTCTCCCCTTCCCTAATGGAATGTGTGATGCTACCTTGGAATTACATAATTCCACATCTATATATATATATATATATAGATGAGGGCTCAGCCAAAAAGAGAGAAATATGTGTGCCATAAGGTGTGAAGGATTAGAGTTTTTATTTCCCTCCAAAATAATCCCTTTTGCAAGCTAGCATTTCATAAGTTGAAGGCTCAGCCTTTTTCTTTTTCCTCCCACCAATTTTGGCCTCCTCTATTATCTATTCTATGGTTCTATTCCAGCTCATGAACTAGAGAATTCGGAAGTCTCATTGGTTTGTGGACTATTTCAATTGAGATGAGACATGTGCCTTGCTTTGCTTTTGGAGAGCTTTCTAGCAAGGTCCAACTTTGCAATTTTCTATAGGACGTTCTAGATGGTCAATTGATCTAAATTTTTTATTGGAGGTTCTAAAAGGTGTTAGATATCTCTAGTAATGTTTCCAAAATTTTTGGAGGCAATTTGGTGGAGTGATAATCACAATCCTTTCACCATACCATGAGCAGGTAGATTCTGAAATTGATGAATATTCACTTGTTTCTTCTTAGATTTGCTTATTAAGGTATTACTCTATCTAAATATGTATCCAAGGCATGATTTGATCCCTATTTTGCTTGTAAGCACTAGTTATGTTATGTTTTGGAGTTTTGATTATAAATCCTAGTGCCTATCTTGCTTTCAAGCTTTCCTCCATAAACATGGCCCATAACTTGTGAAACATTATGAAAATATCGTAACAACTTGCATTATATACTATTGGTAGAAATCATGAATTAATTAAAACTCTTTTTAATTTGTATCTATTACGACTTAATACTGAAAAACATTTAGACTCCTCTAAGTGGAGAAATTTTCTTGCTTTGAAAGATATCATGGATTTTATCTTCTCTTATTTAGGTTTTCTATATCCTAACCATGTATCTCATGCATTAAAAAGATAAATAAAGTGCTCCTAGCATGCTCTTAGGGTAGGATGATCATGAGCCTTAACCAAGTAGTGCGCTTAGAGCCATAGGTACACTACTTAGTTGATTTTTATTGGAATAGTGCCCCACAAACTAATAAGATTGGCATGAAAACTATTGCACTTGTGATACAATATTGATTGAATGAAATTCTTATAAATGGCCATCTTTATCTTATGCTTTTATTACTTCACTAGCATATAGTTGAAGCCCTTAGATCACATAAGACTATGGGACTTGGTCATGCACTAGGTGATGATCATGGAATAAGTCTTACATGATTGTGATCATAAATATCCCAAATCATAAAATCTTATATGACAGGGCATCTAAGATTCAGATAGACTTGTACTAATAATGCGTAATTTAAGGGTTGGATATTGCTTGGTTCCATGAACAAACTGTATGTGATATGGGTGTGTATTAGTGGGTACTTGTTAGAGAACAAAGTACTAGAGACTCGCCTAGAGAATCAAGTAGATAGCCATAGTGGTAAGCCGGTAGTAACTAGTTCTCTAGCTTATGCTAGTGCATATAATTAGTCCTTTGACCTGAGGATCCATTGTAACCTTGTGTTTAGGTCCGTGTGCTTTGACTTCATTTGGCCACTTAGCGAGCATTCTGGTGGTGATTAGGCATGAGCTACTTAGACATAAAAGTTTATGAGATCCAAGATAAGATCTAATTTTTTGTCTTTATGAAAGGCGAGTGCATCTTCTATGCATTCTATGATGATCGATTCCAAGATGTCCTTGGCTAGGGTAGTGTGACAATTTGAAAAAGGAATTTTTCAAAGATGAGGTCACAGATCAAAATCGAACATTAAAAATAGATGCATAGTATCAAGGTTATTGGGGAGCTGACAAATATCTTGCCTTATACCTCTTTCATGGAGATAGGAGATGAAAGGATTATATTTGCATGGTATAAGTAGAGCTATAATAGTTTACCAAAAGCATCATTTGGTCAATTGTTAGGCTCAATGGGCTTGAGGTTGGACATCGACCATGGAGATTGAGTACTCTTCTATTAATAAATATTAATTGAATTGAGTTGGTTAGTTTAAGTTAAAGGAGTTTAAACTAATGTGGATATATGATATTCTAAAGTTACAAAGGTTGTGAGTCCATGTTCAATGAGCGGTAGAACTTAATGAGTCACACATAAAATCTACTTGGCAATCCTAAATATTGAGAGGAATTTTCTAAGTGTTAGAAGAATTCCAAAGTAACTGAAAATTCAGAGAATCAGTTGATGCAATTTTTAGTCATCCCAACTTGATCAATTTAATTGTTAAATTGATATAATTAATTTAAGGAGATAAATTAAGATCAATTAAATTAAGTGTTAATTTAATTTTGTTCCACATGATTACCAATTGGTCAAGTTAACTTAAAGAGTTAATTTAACAAAATCTAGCTTAAAGAGTGAAGCTAGTTGATTTAAAGGTTAAGTTAGAATTTAATTAAATTAAAGTGTTTAATTTAATTAAAATAAAAAAATTAATTTGGAGAGAAAGTTCAAATGAAATGTTCATTTTGTGTTGAATTAGAATTTAATTAGGTAGACATTTCATGAGATGAAATGTAGATTCCAAATTAAATTCAAATTCAACAAAAATTGACATTCAACTTGCAAGATGCTTGCAAGTTGGCATGCCTAGGTGGCACCCCCTCTTTGACAAGGGTGTGATGCCACCTTGGAATCACACCATTTCCACACTATAGATAGATATAGAATAGGGGACTTCCAACACCAAGAAATACACACATTTTGTGCATCTAAAGTTAAATCCAAAATTCCCTCCAAAAGTGATTCTCTCATAAGTTGAGGCTCCACTCTCTTATTCACCTCCCTCAACATTTTTGGCCTCCTAAAAGCTCTCTTTATTATTGATGTTTTCAGCTAAATTGAGGATAAAAGGATTGTCAGTTGGTGTGTGGACTTTGACATTAGAGGCAAGAAAAATTTCGGATTGCTTGCTTTGGTGATCTTTTGTTCTAGTATTGAGTTTCTGGATTATGTTCGAGGTATTTCTGAAGGATTTTGCTGATGAAATTTTTACTGGACGTTCTTCACCAAGTTGGTGAAAGTTTGGTCCATATTTGGATTCATTACAAGGTGATTTGCCCAATCAAAAGTTGAACACACTCTGCTCCGCTAGAAGCAGCCTGCTTTCGGGAAAGGAAACTCTACTTTGGGTTTTCGGTTGGATTTTGCTTGAAAGGTAACAATCTGAACTTAATCAATTATAAATACATGATTTAGATCCTTGGATTGGTGTAATATAATTTAGATTTCAATTTTTAAATATTTTAAATTGGATCTTTAGCATTGTACCTCTTTCAAGTGATATTAGAGCCCAACTTCATGCTATACTTTGGATTTTTTTTTTTTTGATTGATTCATGTGATGAATTGATATAAATCTTCAAACGCTTGATCTAAATCATAGATTGAAGTGTTTGGATGATGATGCTTGTGGCTCCTTTGATGATGAATAGATATTATGCTAATATGTGAATAGATATTATGCTAATATGTGTTTTAATTGTTAATTCATATGCTAGGGTAATTTGATTCATGATTAGCTAATGTTAAATATTGATTTAGCATTGGATTATGTTATATGTCGATATAGCATGTTTTATTTGGCCTTAATTTATCTTGATTAATTTTGGATCCAATTGGATTGGATATAATTGGACATTTTTAGGAGAATGTGATTCTCACTTTAATTTGATTTTTGAAGCCTATTTGACCTCTTGTTATTTCAGATTTATAAACTATTTTAGATTTGAAATTGTATCTACATTGTATGGAAATAATGTTTAGAAGTTGTTTTAAAAGTTTGGTGCACAAAAGGTTGAGCAAAATAGTGCAAAAATCACCTAGCACCCATAATTGAACCGTTGCCCTGCCTGGCTGGGCGCTGGCTAGTAGTGGGCACGCCTTGTGTGCACCTACTGTGCAGCTGTGCACCTAGCCTGGGTGGCCAGTGGGTTAGTTTGAAAGCTAGTAAAGCATTAAGATCTAATATCAAAACTTCAAAACATCAAAGAAACTAGTGCCTACAAGCTAATCAAGGATCTAATAATACCTATGATTCAAATTTAGATAGATGATTACCTTGATGAGCAAATCCAATGAATATTAAGTGAACATTTCACTGATTACAGAATTTGTCTGCTTGTGGCATAGTGAAAAAACTGCAATGATCTCCCTATCAAATTCTCTCCAAAAATTCTGGAAAAATATTTGGAGATAGACAACAACTTGGATAACTTCTAGTTAAAATTTCAAATCAATTGGTCATCTAAAATGTCCTAGAGAAAATCACAAAGTTGGACCTCGCGTAGATAAATCTCCAGAAATTGAGCAAGTCACATGCCTTACCTCTATTGTAAAAGTCCACACACCAATGAGAACTTCCTAGATCTCTAGTCTTTTAGTTGGAATAGAGCAAAGATATAGTGATGATGGAGGCTAAATTTGGGGTAGGAAGATGAAGAAAGAAGCTTAGCCTTCAACACATGAAATTGCTAACTTGGAAATATTTTTTGGGGGGAAATGAAGAATCTAGTTCGTCACACCAATTAGCATTTTTCTGGTCAACCTTCCCTCTATATCTATATATAGATGTGGAATAGTGTGATGCCAAGGTGGCATCATATATTCCATGAGGACGGCAGCCAATGGGGGTGCTTGGGTGGTAAAATTTGAATCCAAATTTCATTTGAATCTTAATTATATTTGAAATCTCATTTCACATTTCAAATGTAATTAAGATGTCATCTCAAATCTCATTTGAGTTTTCCCTACAAAATTCATTCTTGCGAATAAATCAAATTAAACTCTTTAATTTAATTAATTATCCTTTAACTTAATTCTTTAAGTTAGCTTGACCAATTGATGGTAATGTCAGCACCAAATAATTAACTCCTTAATTATTGGTCTAATTTAACTTTTAAATTAATTGATTAATTTTACACTTAAATTAAACAAGCCAAAATTGACCTAAAAAATTAGCCCACTAAGAGACATCATTTTCTAACTTAAAAAATTTTCTCCATTAATAAGAAAGCTCATTGGATTTTGTGTGTGACCCAATAGGTTTTACCATTCATTGGATATGAGCTCACAACTCCCTGTGACTTTTGAATATATTATATTCATTCTAGTTTAAAACTCCTTTAAAAGTAATTGTCTCAATTCAATTAATCTCATTAATTGAAGAGTACCCAATCTTTTTGGTCAATATCCAACCTCAAGCCTATGGAGCCTAATGAATTAGCTAAAATGAATGCTCTTGAAGAACTATTTTAGCATTACGCGTGCCATACAAATACGGTCCTTTTATTTCCTATTTCCTAAAAGAGGCCTAGGGTAAAAATATTTATCAACTCCCTAATAGCCTTGATACTATGTCTCTATTTTTAATGGTCAATTCTTATTGCATGACTTCACCTTTGGAAAACACTTTTTCCAAATTGTCACACCACCTTGCGCAAGGATTTCTTAGAATTGATCATCATAGAACACATAGGAGATGTACTCACCCTTCACAATAATGAAGAGTCAAATTTCATCTTGGATCTCACAAACCTCCATGCCAAGTAGCTCATACCCAATTTCAATACGAAAGACCCACTAAGTGGTCAAGGATAAGTCAAAGCATGAGGACCGAACACAAGGTTTGAACGTTTATGTGGCACTAGGAACTAAATATTTTCAAAAACATTGAATAAACTAGGCCACACAAATTCACAAGGATATAAAAATGCATAGGATTCAGATTTAGAAGAGAAAAATGCCTAGGTGAGAGCAGAAAATTCAAAGACCAAGAGAAATCTCTTCAACCATCAAGTAGGCTTTTCACTGGTGCAATACAATCACCACCCATTTTCCCCAAGATGAACTCCTCCATTTTAGATCAAATTTTTAGTAAAACTCCTCAATCCTTTGAATATTCATCATTCCAAATTTTAGGCCGATTAGAAATCCATAGATACTCCAAGAATAGGCAAAAATCGGCTGCTAGAAATAGCTTCAGTTAAGAGCAAAAAGCAACAAAACTAGATTGCCTCTAATGAAAACGTCCACACACAAAATCAATGGCCTATTCTCTATATAAAGACTGGAAAATATGTAGGGAATGAGGATAGGAAGGTTAAGGATATTGTGGTGGAACGAGGAGGGAGAAAGAGAGAGTGATGGGAGGCTAACAACTTAGATTCCCACTATACAATATTGTTGGAAGAATATCACACAAAATGTGCTCACCTTATGCTCTTCTAGCTAGACACTCTACCTTATTCATATATAGGAGTGGTCACACACCTCTCACATGGAGGTGATGCCAAGTGTCCCTTTCTCAAGTGGCCACTAACTTTGTGATTAGTGAATTTAATTGAAGCACAAATTTCATCTAATGAAATGTGTTGCAATTAAATTTTAATTCTTATTAAATGAACTCTTTATTTAATAATTCTCCCAAAAATTATCTCCCCAAATTAATTAAATTAAACACTTTAATTTAATTAATAATCATTTGACTTAACTCTTAAATCAAAATACTTAACATTTTAAGCTAGTTAAAATTAACTCAACCTTTAAATTAATTTTGACCAATTGATAGTCATGTGAAATCAATTAATTAACACTTAATTAATTAATCTTAATTTAACCCTTAAATTAATTTGACCAACTTAACAATTAAATTGATCAAACTAAAATGACTAAAATTTTGCCTCTTCAAAAAATCAGTCATGAATTTTCGAACTCTTGGAAAATTCTCCTTTTTTCAATAGACTATGTTATTGGCTTTTATGTGTGACCCATGAGATTCTACCATTTATTGGACATGGGCTCACAACTCCTTGAGACTTTTGGAATTCCAAATATTTACTTCAGTTTAAACTCCTTTAAACTAAACGACTTAATTCAATTAATCTCATTAATTGAAGAGTATCCAATCTGCATTGTCGATGTCCAACCTCAAGCCCATGATGCCCAACTAATTGGCCAAAATGATTGCTCTTGAAGAACCATTCTAGCATTATGTGTACCATGCAAACACATTCCTTTCATTTTCTATTTCTCAAAAGAGGCTTAGAGCAGGATATTTGTCGGCTTCTAATAGCCTTGATACTATGTTTCTATTCTTAATGTTTGATTGCCTTTGTGACCTCATCTTTAGAAATGCCTTCCCAAATTATCACATCACTTTGTGCAAAAATATCTTGGAATCGATCATTATAGAACACATAAGAGATGCACTATCCCTTCACAAATACAAGGAGTTAGATTCTCTCTTAGATCTCACAAATCTCTTTGCCAAGTAGCTCACACCCAATCTCACCTAAAAGACCTACTAGTTGGTCAAAAAAAATTCAAAGCATGAGAATTGGACACAAGGTTACCATGGACCCTCAATCAAAGGACTAATAATATGCACTAGCATAAGCAAGAAAACTAGCCATTACCAACTAGCCATTATAGCTATCTAGTGGATTCTTCAGTGGGTCTTCAATTCTTTGTTCTCTAACAAGCACCCATAAATATGCACTCGTATCTAATACTGTTGCTCATAGAATGGACCAACCTCCAACCCTTGACTTTATGTGTCGTTAGTACAAGTTTATCTAAATCTTGGATGCCTAGTCTCATAAGATCCTATAACTTGGAAGATTTAATATCATGACCTTGTGAGACTTATTCCATGATCACCACTTAGTATATGACCAAGTCCCATAGTATTGTGTGATCTAGGGGCTTCATCCAAATGCTAGTGAAGTAAATAAAGAACATAAGATGAAAATGGTCATATAAAGACTATTATTCAATCAAAATAGTACCATGAGTGAAATAGTTTACAAGGCAAATCTCACTGGCTTGTAGGGCAGTATTCCAACAATCTCCTACTTGTCCTCAAGCCAATGCCCTATGGCCTTGAGACCCATCTTCATAAGATGTCCTCCAAAGACCTCTTGCTTTTGGGGGTTAATACAGTGGTTCTGCTATATTCTCTTTTGAGGCAAGTTTTATCCACTCAGTTGTCACCTTTATTAATTTATATTGTATACAAAGTATTTCACCTTAGTGGTTATCTAGGCCATGATGTCTAGTTAGTACTCTTCCAACATACCATGCCATTATTAAAAGTATATATCCAAAAGTAGATATTAGGTCATCTACATTTGATTAGAAACTAATATCTAAAAACTCTATATGTTGTATTTCTCTATTGCCATATGCCAAAAACAAGTCTTTAGTCTCTCTTAAGTATTATGTTTATGATTATCCAGTGACTCTCAAGGGGATTGGATTGAAACCTATTTGTAACACTTAGCGAGTATGACACATTCAGTCTAGCACATTGAACTGCATACATTATGATTCCAATAGCGGAGACATAAGGTATGTGAGACATTCTTCATTTCTTTTCCTCAGTCTTGGGGGCCATAGTCTTTGAGAGATGAACACCATGTCCCATAGAAAGGAATCCTCTCTTGGATTCTTTCATACTAAACCTCTTTAGTATTTTGTTTAATATACAGAATTTGGGAAAGCGCCAACATCCTCTCTGATCTATCCCTATAGATATGTATTCCTAATACATAGAATGCTTCTCCTAAATCTTTCATGGAGAATTGAGTATATAACCATGCTTTAGTGCACTCTAACATTCCTACCCCATTCCTAATGAGAAGGATATCATCGACATAAAGCACAATAAACTATATACTACTCCTACTGGCATCTTACACATACATGGTTCATATATATTTTTGACAAAGCCAAATGATTTAACTTTCTAATCAAATGTATATTCCAAGTTTGGGATACTTGTTTGAGTTCATAAATAGACCTCTAGAGTTTACAAACCTTTTACTCACTTTCCTTGGATGTAAAACCTTGTGGTTGCTCTATATGAATCTTTTCTTCAATATCTCCATTAAGGAAAGCGCTTTTTTCATTTGTTTGCCATATCTCACAGTTATAATATGTATCTATGGAAAGTAGAATTTGAATGAACTTAGGCATAGTGATCGTTGAAAAGGTTTCCTTAAAGTCGTTACTGGGTCTTTAAGTGTAATATTTTGCAACTAGTCGCGCCTTAAAAGTCACTACTTCTTTATCTACCCTAAGCTTTCACTTATAGATCCACTTGCAACCAATGAGAACTATTCACTTTGGTGGATCAACCAAAGTCCATACTTTGAGTACATGGAATCCATTTTGGATCTCATGGCTTCAAGCCAACATCCTAAATCTATGTCCAACATAGCTTCCTCTTAAGTCTTCGAATCTCTATTTGATTGACTCGTCTTATGAAGAAATCTGAACCTTTTGGGTTACTTCTTGATCTAGTTTGATTTCTTAGAGGTTTTGTACTAGGCTCTTTGATTTTTATTTTTTTCTACTACTTGTGGGATTTATTGATCATCTTGAACTTCACCAAGTTCAGTTACAACGTCTTTTCTATCTTATAGAAATTTCTTTTCCAAAAAGGCAGCATTCCTCAAAATAAACATATTTTGTCCCAAGGGATCATAAAAATAATAACCCATAGACTCTCTTGGGTATCCCACGAACTTGCACAAAATGGATCTACTGTCCAACTTATCTTCCACTATTTGTCTTACATAGGAGGGAGATCCCTAAACCCTTAGATAATGGCAAAAAGGTGTTTCACTATGCTATATCTCATATGGTATTTTTGGCATCGACTTTGAATGTACTACTCTTAGTAACTTCGCTGCCGTCATTGAGGCATATCTTCAAAAAGATACAGGCACATCAAAAAAGCTCAGTATGGAATATACCATGTCTAATAAAGTAAAATATCTCCTCTCGGCTACTCTATTGAGTTGGGGTATGTCGAGTGGAGTCCATTGAGAGAGAATCCTATTTAATTTTTGATAATCCAAAAATTTGGTACTTAAGTATTCATCCTCTCGATCCAATCAAAGAGCTTTAATACTAAGTCATTTTTGCTTTTTTACTTCATTCTTATACACTTTGAACTTTTCAAAGGCCTCGAACTTGTATTTCATAAGATACACATATCCATATCGATTATTACCATCAATGAAGGTGATGAAGTAAGAATAGCTTCCTCTCCTACTAACTCTTAGTGGTCCACAAATATCCATATGAATTAAATCCAAAGGATTTATAGAGCACTCTGTTTGTCCCACAAAAGAAGCCTTGGTCATTTTTCTTTCAAACTTGATTCATAAATAGGAATGTCCTCTATGCCACTGACATTTAGTGCTTTGAGAGCTTCTAACTTGTTCATCCTATTTTTGAAGATATGACCAAGTTTTGCATGCTATAACATAACATCTTCTTGGATATCTAATTTTCTTACATAGTTGAAAATGCATTACTGATGGTTAAGAATCCAATATGTGTAATCCTTTGTTAAGTGTACCATTAGCAATTAAAGAACCAATCCTTTAATGCCTTTAATCTCCCATTTGATGTAGAAAGATCAAATTCTTTGGTATCCAAAATGGAAATTGAAATAATGTTCTCAATAATTTATGATATGTTATAACAAAGGTCCAATACAAGTATGGAATTCCCTAAGTCTAACTTATTGTATGCCTTCAGCTTTGGACACAACTCTTGCTTCTTAGCCAAGGTAATGGATCATATCCATATCACTTGGTTCTATTCTTCTTTCTATTCTTTATAACAACTTGCAAAGGAAAGAATCACATGCGATATCATATGTCCATGAGGAAGAATTTTACCTAAAATGCACTTCAATAAAGTAGATACCCCTTTTAAGGGTTGCAAGGTATTCTTTGCAATAGTACTTTCAATGGCCTTCCTAAGTAGAAACAAATAATATCGACTATTTCCTCTATAATCTTCTTAACTTCTCCAAATGCCTTTAATGGTTATTTTTCCTTAGAGGAAGAACCTTTCTTCTTTTTACCTCCCTTCCTAGTACCCTTCAGGCCTATAGATGTGGAGGAGGAAACAAGTGTCAAAGGTTTACCCTTATTATGGTATCTCTTTCTAGATCAACACTTTGATCAATAAAACTTGGTGAGGATGTAAGGATCAAATCCTCATGGAGATCATTGTCCATCATTATGTCCAAGTAGAAAAAAGCTTCTCCAAGCCTAATCATCTTTAGACCATAGTCGATGACATATGACTTCCCATCCATCCTAGCTTGAAAAGTTTCCTTTGACAACATGAACTTCTCATACCTCGTTTGCTTTACAACGCTTTGTAAATTTTAACCAAGGCACCATTCATGTGTCTTTGAGACTTTTAAAGTTTGTAGATGCCATCATGAGACTAAGGGATAGGATGATCCTAAGCCTAATTCATGAACTTTTTACATGTCTCTAGATCTACATTAATCCCAAAGAGATTAGGAGTACCATGATATAGGACATATATCCGCTTATAGAAATCTAGAATGATTTCATAAATCATCAAAGGCAAAAATGAGAATATAAGCATGTGATTGAATTTGATATTAAAAACATGTTCATGGTTTTTCAAACATGTTTTCCACCTACTATTTTATCAAATTCTTCACCCCCGAGAAGAATTCAAGAAATCAAATTTCCTAATGAGAATTAAGACCCCATGTCTTGCTAATGGAACCCCATGACCAAGTGCTATTAATGAGCAATTGAAGGGTAAGCAATTTTTGCTAATTGCATCTTATGCAATACTTGATGTATTTTGTCTCACTTTTCATACAAATCCATGTGACCGTGTGCCATCTATACTACTAAGCATTAAGTCCAACCCACTAATCATACTTTGATTCAAGATGGCCTCACGACATCCCCTATGACTGAGTGCCAATGTGTAAGGGTTCTTAAGTCAAAGGTACATCTTATGCTAAGTGTATGCTCATAGCTTTTCTCCTAAGTGTGACCCCTATAACCGAGTGCCATCACACAAAATTGGTAGCATTGTCATGGCATACACTATTAGCGGAAGGTTTGGATTAATTAAAACTCTTTTAATTTGTAACCATTTAAACTTAATGTTTGAAAACACTTAGACCTTCTAAGTGGAAGTTTTTGCTTGCAAAGATCTCATCATTTTTATCTTCTTATTTAGGTTCTCTACATCCTAATTATATATCTCATACATCAATAGGATATAGGAAGCATAAATAAGTAAATAGCTTAGTATGCTCCTAGGGTGGAATGACTATGAGCCTAACCAAGTGATGTACTTAGAGCCATAGATACATCACTCGGTTGATTTTAGGTGGGTTGATTAAACTAAGCTATTATATGAGCGTATACCATACATTAATGGATCTTCAAATGGCCCCTATGCCTCCATAGGACTCCTTACTTCATGCAACATTTACATAAATGGAAATCCCACTCTTATTGGTTCTACTCTCATAACTTTTACAAGATAAAACAAGAGACATACAAGCCCCATTTAATACAACCTATTTCAACAATTGAACAATAAATAAACCAACAATTGACATTCAATTCCAATAATTAAGTGCTAATCATATTAACAAATAATTGGTCATGCAAAAACAAGCATAATAGTTATGCATCATATTTTTAACACAATTGGAGATCAACTTTAGCAAGTTTTAAGAGCAACCAAAAAGTGTCCAATACAATTTTGAGGCCTTGCGCAACATTTGTGCAACCAATGCATGTGTTTCGAAATAAGTTAGGTCACTAAAAGAACCAAAGAAAAAGCTCAAAACCTATCCCAAACCCAACTAGAGGCTGCTAGTCGAGGCTTTCTCACTGCTGGGCAGTGGCTGAGAGCTACTGCCCTACTGTGGGCTGCCACAAACCAGTAGCACCCTTATTTTGGGGTTCATGGCCAAATCAAGCCATCTTCGACTTAATATTTGTGCACTAAGAATTTTAGAACAACTTCTAAACATCAAAACACACAACATAGGTGAAAATTTTAGATTAAAACACCTAAAGCTAAAATATCAAGTGCCAAAAGATGCTAGAAAAACAAGTTTAAGCAAAAATCATATTCTTCAAAAATCTCTAATTATATCCAATCTTATTGGACCCAAAAATGACCAAAAAAGCTTAAGGCCATTCAAAAAATGCTATATTCTAATATAGCATTTTAGAATATAACATTCACCAATGCCAAATCAAAATTTAACATCAGAAAATTGAATCAAAATATTCCCATCATATGATCTAACAATTAAAGCACACAATAGCATGATTTAAACTATCAATCAAGGAGCTACAAGAAAGGTCATCCATACACTCCAACCCATCATATGGGTCAAGTACATTGTGATTTTGATCCATTCTTCACAAAAACCAATCATCCAAGCCAAGCAAAATCCAAATCCATACATGAATATGATTCCGATACCACTTGAAAGTTTGTGTGGCACTAGGATCCAAATATTTTCAAAAAACTGAATAAACTAGCCCACACAAAATAAAAAGTATATATACATGCATGAGATTCAGATTTAGAGGAGGAAAATGCCTGGGTGAAAGCAGAAAATTCAAAGAGCAAGAGAAATCTCTTCAACTGTCAAGCAGGCTCTCCACCAACACAGTAGAATCACCACTAATTTTCCCCAAGATGGACTCCTCCGTTTTGGTTGAAATTTTTACTGGAACTCTAAAACCATTTGAAGATTCTTCATTCAAAATTTCAGGCCAATCCAAACTCCATAGGTATTTCAAGAAGAGGCAAAAACCGGCTGCCAGAAACAGCTCCAGTTAATAACAAATAGCAACAGAACTAGATTACCTCTAATGCAAATGTCCACACACCAAATCAATGACCAATTCTCTACATACATTCTGGAAAATATGCAGAGAATGAGGGTAGGAAGACTTAGAATATTGTGGTGGAAGGAGGAGGGAGAAGGAGGGAGTGATGGGAGACTAACAACTTAGATTCCCATTACACAATATTGTTGGGAGAATATTACAGAAAATGTGCTCACCTCATGTTCTTATGTCCAGCCACTCTAACATATCTATATATAGGAGTGGTCACAAACCTCCCATAAGGAGGTGATGCCAAGTTTCCCTTGCTTAGGTGGCCACTAACTTTGTGATTAGTAAATTTAATTGAAGCACAAATTTAATCTAATGAAATGTGTTGCAAATAAATTTTAATTCTTATTAAATGAACTCTTCATTTAATAATTCTTCAAAAATTTATCTCTCCAACTTAATTAAATTAAACACTGTAATTTAATTAATAACCATTTGACTTAACTCTTAAGTCAAAATGCTTAACATTTTAAGCTAGTTAAAAATAACTCAGCACTTAAATTAATTTTGACCAATTGATAGTCATGTGACATCGATTAATTAAATCTTAATTAATTGATCTTAATTTAATCCTTAAATTAATTTGATCAATTTAAAAATTAAATTGATCAAGCCAAAATGACAAATTTTTCCTCTTCCAAAAATCAGTCATGAATTTTTTAACTCTTGGAAAATTCTCCTTCCTTCAATAGACCATGTCATTGGCTTTTATGTGTCTCATTAGGTTCTACCACTCATTGGACATGGGCTCCCAACTCTTTGTGACTTTTGGAATACCAAATATTCACTTTAATTTAAACTCCTTTAAACTAAGTGACTCAATTTAATTAATCTTATTAATTGAAGAATATCTCATCTCCATGGTCGATGTCCAACCTCAAGCCCATGGAGCCCAACTAATTGGCCAAAATGAAAGCTCTTGAAGAGCTATTATAACATTACACGTACTATGCAAATATGATCCTTTTGTCTTCTATTTCTTGAAAGAAGCCCAGGGCAAGATATTTGTCAGTTTCCTAATTGCCTCGATACTATGTTTCTATTCTTAATGTTCGATTCCCTTTGTGAACTCATCTTTAGAAATGCCTTCCCGAATTGTCACATCATCTTGTGCAAGAATTTCTTGGAATCTATCATTATATCATACATAGGAGATGCACTTGCCCTTCACAAAGATAAGGATCAGATTTTCTCTTCGATCTCACAAACCTCCATGCCAAGTAGCTCACACTCAATCTTCACCTAAAAGACCTGCTAGGTGGTGAAGGAAGAGTCAAAGTATAAGGATTGGACACAAGGTTACCATGGACTCTCAGGTCAAAGGACTAATAATATGCACTAGCGTAAGTAGGAGAACTAGCCACTACAGACCTGCCACTACGGCTATCTAATGGATTCTCCAGTGTGTCTTTAGTACCTTGTTCACTAACAAGCACCCACTAATATGTACCTATATCTCATATAGTTGCTCATGAAATGGAGAAATTTCCATCCCTTGGATTTATGTATTGTTAGTTCAAGTCGATTCGGATGCCCCGTCTCATAAGATCCTATGATTTGGAAGATTTAAGATTACAATTGTGTGAGACTTATTCTATGGTCACCAAACCAAATCCCATAGTCATAGGTGATCTAAACACTTTATCCAAATGCTAGTGAAGTGAAACAAAGCATAATATGAAGATGGCCATATAAAGAATATCATTCAATCAAAATTGAACCACAAGTGAAATAGTTTATAAGGCCAATCTCATTGGCTTGCAGGACACTATTCCAACATAGTCTAGGTCTTGGCTTGATTTTGCCTTTATTTTAGCTCCCTTTTTATGGCCAAAAGTATATTGTTTCATATATGATGGATGCACAAGTATTGTGCAAGCTTTCAAAACTATGTTTGACAAATTAATGCTATCTTAAATCTTATTAAAGTTAATCTCCAATTATGGAAAAAATAGGATGCATAAATGTTATGCTTGTTTCTGCTTCACCAATTAATTGTTTATATAATAAGCATTTAATTATTGGAATTGAATGTCAATTCTTGATTATTTATTGTTTATTTAATTGTTGAATAAATGATGAATGAATGAGGATGATCATGAGCCTTTAACATTGATTTTATTTATTTCAAGTTGTTGAAATAGGTTGTAGTAAATGGGGCTTGTATGCCTTTTTTTCTATCTCATAAAAGTTATGAGAGTAAAATCACTAGGAGTGAGGTTTTTCTTCTCTTGTAAAAGTTGCAAAGAGCAAAGAAGATCTAAGAAGGCTTGAAGACCCATGAATGTATAGGGATACACTTATGTAATAGCTTAGTTCAATCAACCTATCTAAGAACAACTAAGTGATACACCTATAGCTCTAAGTGCATCACTTGGTTAGGCTCATAGTCATCCTACCCTAGGAGCATGCTAGGCGTATTTACTTATTTATGTTTTCCATATCCTATTAATATGTGTGATGTATGGATTAGACTATAGAAAACCTAAATAAAAAGATAAAATTGGTGAGATATTGGCAAGCAAGTTTGAAATCCCCTTACTTAGAATGTCTAAGTGTTTTTAAAATATTAAGTCAAGATAGATGTAAATTAAAAAGAGTTTTAATTAATTCATGCCTTCTACTAATAGTATATGCCATGACGATGCTACCAAATTTGTGTGCACTTGGTAATGGGGGTCACATATAGGAGAAAAGCTGTGAGCATATACTTAGCATACGATGCACCTTTAATATAAGGCTTCTCACACATTGGCACTCGGTCATGGGAGATGTTGTAGAGTAGTTTTGAATTAAAGCTTATTGGTAGGTTTGACTTAACACTTAGTAGTGTAAACGTCGCAGGAGGCATAGGTCTATATGAAAAGTGAGGCAAAATATATCAAAAGTTGCATATGATGCAATTAGCAAGTATTGCTTATCCTTAGATTATTTGTGGATAGCACTCGGTTCTAGGGGTCCACTTGCATGTCTTTGGAGTTTTGATTCTCACTAGGAAATATGATTTTATGAATTCTTCTAGGGGGCAAAAGATTTGATAAAATAGTAGGAGAAAAACATGCTTGAAAGACCATAAATATGTTTTCAAAATATCAATGTTCAATCACATGCTTATATTCTCTTTTTCGCCTTTGGTGATTTGTGAAATCTTAAGAATGGATAAAATCTACTCAACGTTATTGTGGAAAGCAATAAACTAGCTGGGCCAAACTTTCATATTTAACTAAACCTCAAAATTTTCTAGATTTTGAGAAACATATAAATGTCTTATATCATGGTTCTTCTCATCACATGGAATTAAAGTAGATCGAGAAACACGAGTAAGGTTCATAGATTGGGTTAAGGATTATCCTATCCTATTATCTCATCTACAAACTTCAAAAATCTTAAAGATACATGAATAGTAGATTGGTTTAAGTTTACAAGAGTTGTAAAGTAAACAAGTTATAAGAAGTTCATGTTGTTAAAGGAGATTTTTCAAGCTATGATGAATGTGAAATCATATGTCATTGACTACAATCTAAAGATGATTAGGGTTAAAGAGGCTTTTTCAACTTAGACATAGTGATTAATAGTGATCTCCATGAGGATTTGATCCTCACATCCTTGCTGAGTTTTATTGATCAAAGTGTTGATCTAGACAATGACTGCCATAACAAAGGTAAACTATTGACACTTGTTTCCTCCTTTAAGTCTATGGACCTTAGGGATTCTAGAAAGGGAGATAAAAGGAAGAAAGTTCTTTCTTTAAGGGAAAGCAACTATTAAAGATATCCGAAGGAATCAAGAAGATTATAGAGTATAAAGTTGATATTACTTATTTCTACTTTGGCATGATAGGCTATTGGAAACAGTATTGCAAGAAATACCTTAGCACCCTTGAAAAGGATATGTACTTTATTGAAGTGCATTTAAGGATATATTCTTCCTCACAAATATATGATATTATTGGAATAGTACCCTACAAGCAAATGAGATTGGCTTCGTAAACTATTTCACTCATGTTATAATCTTGATTGAATGATATTCTTTATATGCCCATTTTTATCTTATGTTTTGTTTCACTTCACTAACATTTGGATAAAGCCCTCAAATCACATATGACTGTGGGACTTGGTTTGATGATTATGGAATACGTCTCACATAATCATGATCTTAAATCTTCTAAGTCATAGGATCTTATGAGACAAGGCATCTAAGATCCAGATAAACTTGTACTAACGATGCATAAATCCAAAGATTGGAGATTGCTCCATTCAATAAGCAACTGTATGATATACGGGTACATGTTAATGGGTGCTTGTTAAAGAATAAGGCACTGAAGACCTACTAGAGAAACTACTAGATAGCCATAGTGGCAAGCCAGTGGTGGCTAGTTCTTCTGCTTATGCTAGTGCGTATTATTATTCCTCCAACTTGAGGATCTATGATTACCTTGTGTTCAGTCCTCATGCTTTAGTTCTTCCTTGACCACCTAGCGGGTATTTTGGGTGGAGACTGGGTGTGAGCTACTTGGCATAGAGGTTTGTGAGATCCAAGAGAGAATCTGACTCCTCTATAATAATTGGTTCTAAGAAATTCTTACGCAAGGTGATGCAACAATTTAGGAAGGCATTTCCAAAGATGAGGTCACAAAGGGAATCAAACATTAAGAATTGAAACATAGCATTAAGGCTATTAAGGAGCTAATAAATATCTTGTTTGAGGCCTCTTTCGAGAGATAAGAGACAGAAGGACCTTATTTACATAGCACACATAATGCTAGAATGGTTTTTCAAGAGCATTCATATTGGTCAATCAGTTGGGCTCCATGGGCTTGAAGTTGGCATCAACCATGGAAATTGGGTACTCTTTAATTAATGAGATTATTTGAATTGAGTCACTTAATTTAAAGGAGTTTAAACTAAAGTGATTATTTGATATTCCAAAAGTCACAAAGAATTGTAAGCCCATGTCCAAAGAATGGTAGAACCTAATAAGTTACACACAAAAGCCAATGACATGGTTTATTGAAGGAAGGAGGATTTTCAAAGAGTAAGAAAATTCATGACTGATTTTTGGATGAGGCAAAATTGTAGTCATTTTAGTTTGATCAATTTTATTGTTAAGTTGGTCAAATTAATTTAAGAGTTAAATTAAGATCAATTAATTAAAGGTTAATCAATTGATGTCAAAAGACAATCAATTGATCAAAATTAATTTAAGGGTTGAGTTAATTTTGACTAGCTTAAATCGTTTAGCGCTTTGACTTAAGAGTTAAGTGAAATGATTATTAATTAAATTAAAATATTTAATTTAATTAATTTGGAGAGAGAGTTTTGGGGATAATTATTAAATAAAGAGTTCATTTAATAATAATTAGAATTTAATTGCAAGACATTTCATTAGATGAAATTTGTGCTTCAATTAAATTCACTAATCACAAAGTTAGTGGCCACCTAAGTAAGGGACACTTGGCATCACCTCCTTATGAGAGATGTGTGATCACTCCTATATATGGATGTGGTAGAGTGGTTGGCTACAAGTATGTTAGGTGTGCACATTTTGTGTGATTTTCTCCCAACAATACTGTATAGTGGGAATCTAAGTTGTTAGCCTCCCATCACTCTTTCCTTCTCCCTCTGCCTTCCACTTCAATACTCCCAGCCATTCCTCCTCTCATTCTCTGAATATTTCTCAGCCTTTATATATAAAATAGGCCTTATATTTTTCGTGTGGACAATTACATTGGAAGCAATCTATTTTGGTTGCTTTTGCTCTTGACAAGAGCAGTTTCTGGTAGCTAGTTTATGCTTCTTCTAAGAGTACTTATGGTGTTCTGATCAGGTTGGAATTTGGACTGAAGAATCATCAAAGGTTTGATGATTTCCATTAAAAATTCCAGTTAGGATGGAGGAGTCCATCTTGGGGAAAATCCAAGATGATTCTACTGCTCCAATGAAGAGCCTGTTTAACAATTGAAGAGACTTTTCTTGCTCATCAAATTTTCTGCTTTCACCTAGGTATTTTTCTCTTTTAAATATGAATCCCATGCATGTCTATATCCTTTTGTTTTTGCGTGGGCTGGTTTATTCAGTTTTTGTTTTGAAAATATTTGGATCCTAGTGCCACACAAACCTTCAAGTGGTACCGAAGCCATATTCATGCATGGATTTGGATTTTGCTTGGCTTAGGCAATTGGTTCTTGTTAATAACTAATCAAAATCACCATGTAATTGATCCATATGATGGGTTGGAGTGTATAGATGATCTTGCCTGTGGCTCCTTGATTGATGGATTGAATCATGCTATTGTGTACTTGAATTGTTAAATCATATATGATGGGCGTGTTTTGATTCATTTTTTTGATGTTAAATTTTGATTGGCATTGGTAGATGTTATATTCTGATATAGCATATTGTGAATGGCCTTAACGTTGCTTCGGTCATTTTTGGGTCCAATAAAATTGGATGTAATTGGAGATTTTTTAAGAATATGATTCTTGCTTAAACTCATTTTTCAAGCTTCTTTCGGCACTTGATATTTTAGTATTAAAAGGTATTTTAATTTTAAATTTTCACCTTTGTTGTGTGTTTGGATGTTTAGAGGTAGTTCTAAAATTATTGGTGCACAAAAGTTGAGCTAAAAACTACTTGACTCGACTATAAACCCTAAAATAGGGGTGCTACCGACTCATAGTAATCCACAGCAGGGTAGTGGTCAAGAGCTACTACCTAGCAGTGAGCAAGCTTCAGCTTGTAGCCCTTAGTTAGATTTGGGATGGATTTTGAGCTTTTTCTTTGATTCTTTTAATGACCAAACTTATTTTGAAACACACATATTAGTTGCACAAATGTTGTGCAAGGCCTCAAAATTGGGTTGGACACTTTTTGGCTACTTTTAAAACTTATTAAAGTTGATCTCCAATTGTGGCAAAAATATGATGCATAAGTGTTATGCTTGTTTTTGCATGATCGATTACTTGTTGATATGAATAGTACTTAATTATTGGAATTGAATGTCAATTTTTGGTTTATTGTTGTACATTTAAATATTGAATGACTGATGAATGAATCAGGATGATTATGAGCCTTTTAATATTGATTTTATTTATTTCAATTGTTGAAATGGATTGTATTAAATGGGGCTTGCATGCTTCTTGTTATATCTTGTAAACGTTATGAGTGTAGAATCACTAGAAGTGAGGTTTTCTTTCTCTTGTAAAAGTTGCAAGGAGCAAAGAGGATCCAAGGAGGCTTGAAGACCTATGAATGTATGGGATACACTTATGTAATAGTTTAGTTTAATCAACCTACCTAAAATCAACTGAGTGATGCACCTATGACTCTAAGTGCACTACTTGGTTGGGCTCATGATCATCCTACCCTAGAAGCATGCTAGGCTATTTACTTATTTATACTTTTCATATCCTATTGATGTATGAGATGCATAATTAGGATATAAAAAACCTAAACAAGAAGATAAAAATGTTGAGATCTTAGCAAGCAAAAACTCTTTACTTAGAAGGTCTAAGTATTTTCAAATATTAAATCTAAATAGATATAAATTAAAGAGTTTTAATTAATTCAAGCCTTTCACTAATAGTGTATACCATGACAACACTACCGATTTTGTGTGATGGCACTCGATCATAGGGGTCACACTTAGGAGGAAAGTTGTGAGCATGCACTTATTATGAGATGCATTTTGGACTTAAGAACCCTCATGCATTAGTACTTGGTCATAGGGGATGTTGTGGGGCTATCTTGAATTGAAGATTGATTGGTGGGTTAGACTTAATGCTTTGTAATATAGATGGCACATAGTCGCATGGGTTTATAAGAAAAGTGAGGCAAAACATATCAAGAGTTACATGAGATGTAATTAGCAAAAGTTGCTTACCCTTCGATTGCTTATAGATGGCATTCGATCACGGGGGTCTATTGGCAAGTCATTGGAGTCTTGATTCTCACTAGAAAATTTAATTTGTCAAATTCTTCTTAGGGGTGAAGAATTTGATAAAATAGTGAGAGATAAATATGATTAAAAAACCATGAACATATTTTTAATATCAATTCAATCGCATGCTTATATTCTCTTTTTTGCCTTTAAGGATTTGTGAAATTTCAAGAATGGCTAATAATTTCACTCAGAGTTATTTCAAAAACCAATAAATTAATCAGGCCAAACTTCCATGATTAACGTAACCTTGAAAATCATTCTGGATTCCTAGAAGCGGATATAGGTCCTATATCATGATACTCCTAATCTTTTTAGGATTAATATAGCTCTAGAGATAAGTGAAAAGTTCACAAGTTAGGCTTAAGATCGTCCTATCCTCTACTCTCATGATGGCATCTACAAATTTTAAAAGCCTCAAGGACACATGAATTGTACCTATTGGTATAGTGCCTTGCAAACCAATGAGATTGGCCTTATATAAACTATTACCTTGTAAAGCAATCTTGATTGAATGATATTCTTTATATGGCTACCTTCATCTTATATTTTATTATACTTCACTTGCATTTGGATGAAGCCCTTAGATCACCTAAAACTGTAGCACTTGGTTTGGTGACCATGGAAAAAGTTTCACACGATCGTGTTCTTAAAACTTTCAAGTCATAGGATCTTATGAGATGGGGCATCTAAGATTTGAATAGACTTGCACTAACGATGCATAAATCCAAGGGTTGGAGATTGCTCCACTCTATGAGCAACTGTATGAGATATGGGTGTACATTAGTGGGTACTTGTTAGAGAACAAGATATGTAAGACCCATTAGAGAATCCACTAGTTAGCCAAAGTTATAAGTCAGTTGTCATATTGTTAGTTCTCTTACTTGAGGATTTAGGGTAACCTTATATCCGATCTTCATGCTTTGACTCATCTTTGACCACTTAGTGAGTCTTTCAGGTTGAGAATGGGTATGAGCTACCTGGCATAGAGGTTTGTGAGATCCAAGATGTAATTTGACTCCTCACTATTGTGAAGGGCAAGTACGTCTCCTATGTATTCTGTAATGATCAATTCCAAGAAATCCTTACACAAGGTGGTGTGACAATTTAGAAAAGGTTTTCTCAAGGTAAGGTCACATAAATGGATTTGATCATAGAGAACAGAGACATAGTATCAAAGCTAATAGAGAGTCAACAAATTTTCTTGCCCTAAGCCTCTTTCGGGACATAAGAGATGAAAGAATTGTATTTGCATGGCACGCGTAAAGTGATGATGGTTTTTCAGAATATTCATTTTAGGAAATTAGTTGGCTCCATGGGCTTGAGGTTGGGCATTGACCATAGAGATTGGGTACTTTTTGAATAATGAGATTAATCGAATTGAGTCAATTAGCTTAAAAGGAGTTTTAAACTAGAATGAATATAAGATATTCAAAAGTCATAAGGCGTTGCGACCTATGTCCAATGAATGGTAGAACCTATTAGACCAAACATAAAATCTAATTAGCTTTCTAATTGATAGAGGGAATTTTTTAAGGAGTTAGAAAAGGAATCTTTCTATCCTAAAGGACCGAATTTTAGTACCAAGTTTGAAGGTCAATTTTAGCTTGATTGATTTAAATGTTAAATTAATCAGCTAATTTAAAGAGTTAAATTAGAATAATAATTAAGGATTTAATTATTTGGTGCCAACATGACCATCAATTGGTCAAGTTAACTTAAAGAGTTAAGTTAACAATTATGCTTCAAGAGTTAAGCCAGTTTGACTTAAAGAGTTAAGTCAAAGCATAATTAACTAAATTAAAGAGTTTAATTTGATTAATTAAGATAAATGTATTTTTGGAGGGAAGACTCAAATGAGATTTGAGATGTCATCTTAATTAATTTGAAATGAGATTTCAAATGTAATTAAGATGTAAATGAAATTCAAATGAAATTTGGATTCTCTTTGCCACATAAGCAATCTTGGTCGTGCCCCCTGCCCTCATGGAATGTGTGATGCCACCTTGGCATCACATAAATCCATATCTATATATAGATATAGTGAGGTACATAGCTAGAGAGAGAAAAAGGAGTGCCAAAGGTGTGAAGAATTAGATCTTTCATTTTTCCCTCCAAAACAATCCCTTGTGCAAGCTAGCATTTCATGAGTTGAAGGTTAGCTTTTTCTTCCTCCTCCTACCAATTTTCAGCCTTCTCCATTGGTAATTCTCTGGTTCTATTCCAACTTATGAATTAGAGAATTAAGAAATTCTCATTGGTCTGTGGACTATTCAATAAAGGCAAGTCGTGTGCCTTGCTTTATTTATGGAGAACTCTTTGCGCGAGGTTCGACTTTGCAATTTTCTCAAGAACGATCCAAATGACCAATTGATCTGAATTTTAGACTAGATATTCCCCAAGGTTTTATATATCGTTCATAATATTTCTAGAATTTTTGGAGGCCATTGGGTAGGGTGATCGTGGCAATCCTTTCACTGTGTTGCAAGCAGATAGAATCTAGAACCGGTGATGTGTTCACTTGTTTCTTTCCGAATTTGGTTATCAAGGTAATCCTCTACCTAAATCTGGATCCAAGGCATGATTATATCCTTGTAATTCTTGTAGACACTAGTTATTTTATGTTTTGAAGTTTTGATTATAGATCCTAGTGCCTATCTTGCTTTCAAGTGGTATCAGAGCTTAAATCATGCTTAGATTTGGATTTTGCTTGGTTGATTGATTCATGTGATGGATTGATATTCATCACCATATTCTCGATTCAATTGATGGATTGGAGAATTTGGTTGATTTTATGTGGCTCCTTGGTTGATGAATTAAACGCATGCTATTATGTGATTGAAGTTTTAATTCATGTAGTTGGTATGTTTTAATTCATAGTTATTAATGTTGAAAAGTGTTTTAGCATTAATTGATGTTATGTGTTGATATAGCATGTTGTCTTATGACTAAAAGAGTTTTGGTCTATTTTGGATCCAATTTAATTGGAATTATGTTGGAGATTACTTGAAGAATTTGATTCTTATTTTTTCCAATTTTTGAAAGCATGTTTGAACACTTTCATTTCCAGTTTAAGAGGTGGTTTGAATCTGCAAATTGATCTGAAATGTGTGTTATGATGTTGAGAACATGTGCTAAAATTTTTGGTGCATAAACGTTGAGTGTAGAACATACTTGGCAAACCTTGAACACTAAAAGTCAGGGCTGCCAACAGCTCCTTCGGCGCTGGCCGGGTAGAGTGCACATGCTATGTGCACAGGTTGCCCTGCTATGTGACAAGGGCTGCCAGGCAGTCCTACTTTGGGTGTATTTGGTGAGCTTTGAGTTATTTTCTCAACTCCTTTAATGCTCAACAAGTTTTTGCACTACACACATTAGTTGCACAAGTGTTGTCCTATGCCCCAAAATTATATTTGATATATTTGAATGTTTTTGAAAATTGGTTAAAGTTGATCTCCCATTAATAGCATAAGTGTTATGCTTGGTTCAATTATTTTTTTATGAGATGAGCATTTAATTATTGAAATTAATTGTTAATTCTAGATGTATTTATTATTCATTTAATTGTTGAATGAATGATGAAAGAATGAGGATAATCATGAGCCTTTTAAAATTGATTTTATTTGTTTCAAAGTTGTTGAAATGGGTTGTATTAAATGGGGCTTGCATGCCTCTTGTTTTGTCTTGTTAAAGTTATGAGAGTAGAACCACTAGGTGTGTGGATTTTCATTTTATGTAAATATTGCATGGAGCAATGAGTCTAATAGTGGCATGGAGGCCAATTGAAGACCTATGAATGTATGGAATGCACTCATGTAATAGTTTAGTTTAATTCAACATACTTAAAATTATCCGAAGTGACGCACCCATGGCTTTAAGTGCATCACTTGGTTAGACTCATGGTTATCTCACCCTAGAAGCATGCAAGGCCTTTTTACTTATTTACACTTTCTATATCATATTGATTTATGAGATGCATGATTAGGATATAAAGAACCAAAATAAGAAGATAAAATGATGAGATCTTTACAAGTAAAAAAAAAAAACCTTCACTTAGAATGTCTAAGTATTTTCAATTTTAAGTCCAAATGGATACAAATTAAAAAAGTTTTAATTAATCCAAGCCTTTTACCAATAGTGTATTCCATGATGATGCTACCGATTTTGTGTGATGGCACTCGATCATGGGATTCACACTTAGGAGGAAAGCTATGAGCATACACTTAGCATGAGATACACCTTTGACTAACAAACCCTCACGCATTAGCACTCAGTCATAGGGGATGTCATGTGGCCGTCTTGAGATAAAGTTTGATTGGTGGGTTTGACTTAACATTTAGTAGTATAGATGGCACACGGTCACATAGGTCTATATGAAAAGTGAGGCAAAATATATCAAGAGTTGCATGAGAAGCAATTAGCAAAGGTTGTTTACCCTTCAATTACTCGTGGATGGTACTCGATCATAGGGGTCCATTGGCAAGGCATTGGGGTCTTGATTCACACTAGGAAATGTGATTTCCAAAATTCTTCTTGGGGTGAAGGATTTGATAAAATAGTGGGAGAAAAACATGCTTGAAAGACTATGAACATGTTTTAATATCAAACTTAATCACATGCTAATTCTCTTTTTTTACCTTATGTAGATTTTTGACATCTTCAACAAATAAATGGCTAAAAATCCACTTGCAAGCATTTTAGAAACCAATAAACTTATTGGGCCTAACTTCCAAGATTGGTTGAGAAACCTTAAGATAATTCTTGACTCCAATAAAAGGACATATGTTCTTGATCATAGTCCACCGGACACTTTGGGTGATGATGCAATCGATGAGGTTCGTGAAGTGTTCACAATGTTTGTGGATAATGATTTACAAGTTAGATACCTCAGGTTAGCATCCATGACTAATGAGCTCCAAAAGACTCATGAGCACATGAAACATACTGCTGAGATCCACACATACTTACAAGAGTTGTATTCTGTTCAAACAAGACACAAAAGGTTCACTTTGTATAAAAAACTCTTTAGGACAAAGATGAATGAAAGGGAAAGTGTCCATGGTCATAGGCTAAAGATGATTGGACTTATCGAAAAGCTTGGACAACTTGACATGATCATAGATAATAACCTTTATGTGGATTTGATCCTCCAATCATTGCTACCCCTATTTGACCAATTCATTGGCAACTTTAATATGTCCAAGCAAAAATTTATGATCAATAAATTGGCGAACAAGTTAGTGACTGCAGAGGTAATGATGAGACAAGAAAAACCCCTTATAATAGTATTCTTCTCCAAGTCGAAGGGTCATAAGGGCCTTAGAAAGGGAAGTAAGAGGAAAATGAGTTCTTCCTAGAAAAGAAAGCGACTCGAGAAGAGTTTTGGGAGAGTTAAGAATAAGGCTAAAATCAAAGTAAATTGTTTCTATTATGGTGAAAAAAGTTATTCGAAAAGAAACTGCAAAGCTTACCTAGCTACTCTTGAGAAGGGAATGTTTCTCTTTAAGGTGTATTTGACAACTAATTCTTTATCATTGGTATTTGATAACGCATGTGGTTCTCATCTCTATAATTCCTTACAGGGGATGGAAAGAAGAAGGAGTCTACATAAACGGGATATGATCCTCTGCTTTGAAAATAGAGTAAGAATTGTAGCCGAGGTCCAAGGTATAGTAATACTAAACTTAGGAAATTCTTGTATTCTGCTTGATCAAATTTACTATATACCTAATCTTGTTAAGAACATTATTTTAGTTCCCATTTTGGATAATAAAGGATTTGATTTTTCAATATCAAATAGGAAGTTGAAAGCATCAAGGAATGGTTCCTTAATTGCATAAGGTATATTAGTTAATGGATTATACATGCTTGATTTTCCACTCTTTTCATGCTCACACAAATAAAAGGACGCTTGAT
This sequence comes from Jacaranda copaia, assembly GCA_014898725.1. Taxonomy (NCBI): domain Eukaryota; kingdom Viridiplantae; phylum Streptophyta; class Magnoliopsida; order Lamiales; family Bignoniaceae; genus Jacaranda; species Jacaranda copaia. The sequence goes on along the minus strand of JACGDI010003564.1, from coordinate 307,206 downwards.
ATCCAAGAAGATGCCAAATTATGGCATGCAAGACTTAGCCATAACTCTAAGAATAGGATCAGCCAGTTGGAAGCTCTCAAAGCACTAAAAGTTAGTGGCATTGAGGACTTTCCCATTTGTGAATATTGTTTAAAAGAAAATACAACCAAGGCTTCCTTTGTAAGACAAATAGAGCAAGCCACAAGCCTTTTGGATTTGATCCATATGAATATTTGTGGACCACTAAGGATTTGTAGGAGAGGTGGCTATTCTTACTTCATCACTTTCACCGATTATTATAGTCGATTCAGACATGTGTATCTAATGAAGTACAAGTCTGAGACTTTTAAAAAGTTAAAAGAGTATAAGAATGAAGTAGAAAAACCAAAAGGACTTAGTATTAAAGTCCTTTGATTGGATCGAGAGGGAGAATACTTAAGTATCGAGTTCTTGGATTATCTTAAAGAAAATATGATTCTCCCTTAATGAACTCCACCCAGCATACCATAACTTAATGGAGTAGTTGAGAGGATAAATTGTACTTTGTTAGACACGAAACGTTCCATGATGAGTTTTTTTTATGTACCCATATCTTTTTATAGATACGCCTTAGAAATAGCTATGAGGTTGCTAGATGTAGTACCTTCAAAGTCAGTACTAAAAATACCATATGAGATATGGCATGGCAAAGCACCCTCTTATCCCTATCTAAAGGTTTGGGGAACTCTCGCCTATGTGAGATGTACAATATGGGATAAATTAGATAGTAGATCCCCTTTGTGCAAGTTTGTGGGATACCTAAGAGAGTCTATAGGCTATTACTTCTATAATCCTTCATAACGCAAGGTGTTTGTCTCGAAGAATGCCCACTTTTTGGAAAAGGAATTTCTATTGGCTAAAAACGACATTATCATTAAGCTTGATGAAGTTCAAGATGACCAAAAAATCCCAAAAGCGGTGGAAACAAGTAAATTGCAAAAACCTAGTACACAACCTCTGAGAAGGTTGGATTGGATCAACAAGCAACCCAAAAGGTTTGGATTCCTTCATAAGATAGGTTAATCGAATGAGGATTCGATGATCTATAAGGAAGCTATGTTAAACATAGATTCAGGATATTGGCTTGATCTTATGAGATTTGAAGTAGACTCCATGTACTCAAACAAAATATGGACTTTGGTAGATTCACCAAAAAGAATAGTTCCTATTGGTTGCAAGTGAATCTATAAGCAAAAGCTTAGGGTAGATAGAGAAGTAGTAACTTTTAAGGCATGACTAGTGGCGAAAGGTTACACTCGAAGACCTGGTATTGATTTTAAGGAATTTTTTTCACCGATCATTATGCCTATGTCCATTCAGATCTTACTAGCCATAGCTACAGATTATGACTATGAGATATAGCAAGTGGATATGAAAACTACTTTCCTTAATGAGGTCATTGAAGAAGAAATTTATATAGTGCAACCACAAGGGTTTACACCTAAAGGGAGTAAGCAAAAGGTTTGCAAGCTCCAAAGGTCAATCTATGGACTCAAACAAGCATCGCAAAGTTAGAACATGCGTTTTGATAAAATAGTTAAATTGTTTAGCTTTGTCAAAAATATGTATAAGCCATGTGTGTACAAGAAGGCTAGTGGGAGTTCAGTACAGTTTATTGTGCTTTATGTCGATGACATCCTTTTTATTAGGAATGAGGTAAAAATGTTAGAGTACACTAAAGTATGGTTATCTACATAATTCTCCATAAAGGCTTTGGGAGAAGTGTGCTACATGTTGGGAATACATATTTATAGAGATAGATCGAGGAGGATGCTGGGGCTTTCCCAAACCCTTACATTGACGAGATACTAAAGAGATTTGGAATGGGAGAATCCAAGAGAGGGTTTCTTCCCATAGGACACGACATTCATCTTTCCAAGTTTATGACCCCTAAGATTAAGGAGAAGAAATGAAAAATGTCCTTAATACCCTATGCCTGAGCAATAAGGAGCATAATGTATGCGGTTTAATGTACATGATCAAATGTCGCACACTTGCTAAGTGTTACAAGTAGGTTCTAATCTAACCGTAGTGAGAGCAACTTGATGGCCATAAAAATGATCCTTAAGTATTGAAGAAGAACTAAGGACTTATTTTTAGTGCATGGTAATAGAGAATTGAAACTCGAAGAGTTTTCAAACTTTAGTTTACAATTCGATGTTGATGACCTCAAATCCACTTTTGGATTCATATTTTGCCTCAATGGTGTTGCGGTAAGTTGGAAAAGTTCCAAACAAGATACCATGGCTGACCCGACCATGGAGGCAGAATATATTGCGGCTTCAATAGCTACAAAAAAAGGTGTTTAGATGAAAAACTTCATTCAAGAGTTGAATGTAGTGCCTAGCATTACTGAGCCAGTTGTTGTCTTCTATGACAATAATAGAATGGTAGCGTAAGCTAAAGAGCCAAGATCTCATCAACAATCCAAGCACATATTAAGGGGATATCATTTGATTTGAGAGATCATTAATAGAAGCAACATTAGAGTGAAGAGAGTTACCTTAAAAGAGAACATAACAAATCCATCGGCAAAACCCCTATTGCAAAAGGTCTTTGAAGAACATCTTGAGAAGATGGGTCTTAAGGCTATGGGGCATTGGCTTTAGGGCAAGTGGGAGATTGTTGAAATAGTACTCTACAAGCCAATAAAATTAACCTTGTACAAACTATTACCTCGTAAAGTAATATTGATTAAATGATATTTTCTATATGGCCACCTTCATCTTATGTTTTATTATACTTCACTTGCATTTGGATAAAGCCCTTAGATCATCTAAGACTGCAGTACTTAGTTTGGTGACCATGGAATAAGTCTCACACAGTCATGGTCTTTAAACTTCAAAGTTATAGGATCTTATAAGATGGGGCATCTAAGATTCGGATAGACTTACACTAACGATGCATAAATCCAAGGGTTGGATATTGCTCCATTCTGTGAGCAGTTGTATGAGATGCGGGTGCATGATAATAGGTGTTTGTTAGAAAGCAAGGTACTGAAGACCCACTGGAGAATCCACTAGTTAGCTATCACGACAAGTTGGTAATGGGTAGTTCTTCTACTTACACTAGTGCATATTATTAGTCCTTTGACCTAAGGATCCATGGTAACCTTATGTCCAGTCCTCGTGCTTTGACTCATCCTTGACCACCTAGTGAGTTTTCAAGTTGAGATTGGGAATGAGCTACTTGGCATAGAGGTTTGTGATATCCAAGATGGAATTAAACTCCTCGCTGTTGTAAAGGGTGAATACATCTCTTATGTGTTCTATAATGATCGATTCTTAAAAATCCTTGCACAAGGTGGTGTGATAATTTGAAAAATAATTTTTTCAAAGATGAGGTCACAGAATAAGATTTAACATTGAGAATGGAGACATAGTATCGAGGCTATTAGGTAGCACACAAATATCTTGTCTTAGGCCTCTTTTGGGAGATACAAGATAGAATGATCGTACTTGCATGGCACGCATAGAGCAATGATGGTTGTCCAAAAAATTAATTTTAACCAATTAGTTGGCCTCCAAGGGCTTGAAGTTGGACATCAACTATGGAGATTGGGTACTCTTCGATTAATGAGATTAATTAAATTGAGTTAATAAGTTTAAAAGGAGTTTTAAACTAGAATGAATATAGCATATTCAAACGTCACAAGGAGTTGTTAGCCCATGTCCAATAAATGGTAGCACATATTGGGTCACACACATAATCCAATTAGCTTCCTAATTAATGGAGAGAATTTTCTACGATGTTAGAAAATGATGTCTCTTAATGGACCAATTTTTTAGGCCAACTTTGAGGGTCAATTTTGGCTTGATTGATTTAAGTGTTAAATTAATCAACTAATTTAAGGGTTAAATTAGATCAATAATTAAGGAATTAATTATTTGGTAGCAACATGAACATTAATTGGTCAAGTTAACTTAAAGAGTTAAGTCAACGAATTTAGCTTAAGGAATTAAGTTAGTTTAACTTAAAGAGTTAAGTCAAAGGATAATTAATTAAATTAAAGTGTTTAATTTGATTAATAAAGGAAGAATGAATTATGGAGGGAAGGCTTAAATGCGATTTGAGATGGCTTCTTAATTAATTTGAAATGAGATTTCAAATGTAATTAAGATGCAAACAAATTTAAATGAGAATTAGATTCAAATTTGGCCACCTAAGCAACCCACCTTAGCCATCCCCACTCATGTATTATGTGATGTCAACTTGGCGTCACACATTTTCTACCTCTATATATAGATATAGAGAAAGGAGGTTATGGATATCATAAATGGTGTGATATAAATTCTTCATTTCCCTCCAAAAACATTTGTAAGCTAGTATTTCGTGTGTTGAAGGCTAACCTTCTTTCTTAGTCTTCCTACCCCAAATTCGACCTCTATCATCACCAGATCTTTGGTCTTATTCCAGCTAAAATACTAGAGATCTAGGAAGATCTCATTAGCGTGTGGACTTTTTAAATAAAGAAAAGGCGTGTGACTTGCTCAATTTCTACAGATTCATCTGCGCGAGGTCCAACTTTGCAATTTTCTCCTGGACGTTGTAGATGGCCAATGGATTTGAAATTTTCACTAGACGTTATCTAATGGGTTGGATATCTCAAGATATTGCTTAAGAACTTTTGGAGGTGATTTGATAGGGCGATCATTGCAATCGTCTCGCTGCGCTACTGGCAGACAGATTCTATAATTAGTGAATTGCTCACTTGATTCTCCTTGGATTTACTCATCAAGGTAATCCTCTATCTAATTTTGAATCATATGCATGATTAGATCATTGATTGACTTGTAAGAACCAGTTGCTTTCATGTTTTGAAGTTTTGATATTAGATCCTAATGCCTTACTAGCCTTTAGGTAGTTTCTTTGATATTAGAACATTGATGATGAAATTGTGATCCATGGGAAGCTCTTTAAGTTTTCTTTTTGGACACTCAATGGGTTGGTCATGCACAAATTACATAAGTTAGCAAACTTGAGATGCAAGGCCTTTCAAATCCATATTGAAAAATACATCTCAAGTCTATTTTGTTGGAATAGTGCCTCGCAAACCAATTAAATTAATGTGTAAAACTACTCCACTTGTGGCATAATCTTGATTGTATGATATTCAATTACATGGCCTTCTTCATCTTGTACGTTTATGAATTCTTCACATGCATTTAGTTGAAATCATTAAGTTGTACAAGATTGTGGGACTCAATCACGCATATGATGGTGATTATGAAACAAGTCACTATGATCATGATTTTAAATATTTCAAGTCATAAAGTCTTATAAAATAGGGCATTTAAGATTCTGATAGACTTGCACTAGCGATACATACTCCAAGGAGTTAGATATTACCTTATTTTATGAGCAATCTAAGTCAAATATAGAGGCATGTTAGTAGGTGCTTATTAGAGAACAAGTTCACTATAGACTTACTTAGAGAAACCATAATGTAGTTGTAGTGGCATGTTGATAGTGGCAAATTCTCTAACTTACAATAGTATATATGATTTCTCTTTTAACTTGGGTTCCATAATAACCCTATATTTAGGTTCTTATGCTTTAACTTTACTCTGACCACGTAGTGGATTGCTTGGGACTTAGTTTGGCCACAAGCTACCTAAGAATAATGGTTGGTGAGTTCCAAGATGGGGTCTATTTCACTCGTTTGTAAAGAATGGGTTGATCTCCTATGTATTCTAAGATGATTGATTCTAAGAAATCCTTTCACAAGGTGATTTAACAATTCAAAAAAAGAGTTTTCCAAAGTTGAGTTCATAATGAAGAATCAAATATTAAAAATAGATACATAGTTATTGAGGCTATTAGAGAGCCGAAAAATATCTTATCCTATGCTTCTTTTAGGATATAAGAAATGGAAGGATCGTATTTGCACAACAATCATAAGCAGCAATGGTTCACTCACAATTTATTCATCCAATTGGCTTGGCTCCATGAGATTATGCTAGGCATCAACTATGGAGATAGGATCTTCTTAAATTAATAGAGATTAATTGATTGAATGATTAGTTTAAAAGAGTTTAGTTTAATCAAAATATTTGATATTCAATAAATTACAAAAAGTTGTGAGCCTATGTCTAATTAAGTGATGAACCCAAAGGGTCACACACAGAAGCCTAGAATACTCTCACTTAATTGGAGATATTATCTAAGGAGTTAGATAATTAAAGTGATAGAGTTTACTGGAGAAAAAGACTAAGTTGATTAATTAATAATTGGTCACCATGGCTTGATTAATTTAAATATTAAATTAATCAAAATAATCTAAAGAGTTAAATCATGCTAATTAAATTAAAATTTTATTTAATTGGTGCCATGTGGCATTTTAATTAGTCAAAGTCAACTTAAAGAGTTGAGTTGATTTTATTAACTTAAGGAATTAAGTTAATCTAATTAAATTAAAGTGTTAATTTAATTATTAGAGGAATCTAATTTTAGAGGAAAAATTAAATGGAAGAGTCCATTTAGTAATTAGTGAGTAAGCATTTTAATTTAAGAAATTAAATATCCAACTTGACTAGCAAATTGGCATTCCAGATAGCATAGCAAGGAGTGTGTGATAGAAGCTTCCAAGAGCTTCCATCTCACATTATAACACCCCCTTGGCTAGCTATTTAGTGCCTAATTGCAGCTGAAATTTTCCCTGCATCAAGTCATGATGTCATGTGTTGAGAGAAATCACCAACTAGATTCCCTCCAACAACTTTCTCCCTCCAAATTGACTTCCTCACACTTTCTTCATCTACCTTCTTCATCCTCCTCATAACTCTAGCTAATTGATAGAGGATTGAGAGTGTTGCTAGGTGTGTGGACTTTTTTAGTGGCACAACACTTGGTGAGCTTTGGATTGGTGAATTAATTCATTCAAGATTAAAGCTATTTTTAGAGTTTTAGGTCAACTTGTGATTTGACGCTTTGTTGCCATTTTTGTCACTATTTGAAGCTCATCTTGGAGGAGTTTTAGACAGCAAGAGATGCTATGATTGCTGACCATTAGAAAGGAATTGAAGATCCTTGGAGAAGAAGGCAAAAATCTTGCTTGGAATGAGTTTTGTTGTGAGAGCTTGCCAGTTTCCTTTCAATTTCTCAATTAAAGTAACATTCTTCGAGCTTTAAATCCATTATTAAGGCATAAAATCAAATCCTTTGTCTGAGGATGTATAGGTTAATTTTGCCTAATTTTTTCTAAGTTTATGGATCCTTCAACCTTATCTTCCTTCAAGTTGTATAGGAGTCAATTTTATGCCTAATTCTGAATTCTTTGGATTGATTCATGTAATGAATTGATTCTAAGACTTGTAATTCTTGATTCAATTGATGAATTTCAGATTTAAGAGTTGATGCATGTGGCTCTTGATGTGTTGAATTAAAATGTGTCAATATGTGTTTATATGTGAGTTACATGTGTTGGGAAGAGTTTTAATTCAAATATTATTGTGTTAAATGTTGATTTATCATGTTGATGATGTTAAATGTTGATTTAGCATATTGATTATAGCTTGAAGGTGTTTTGGCTTCTTTTGGATCCAATTGGATTGGAGTATCTTGAAGGTGTTTGAAGAATAGTAATTCTTCCTTAGATTTGATTTTTCAGGCAATTTGAGCACTTTAATTTCCAGTTTTAAAGGTTCTTACAGCATGGAAAATTATCATAAAATATATGGAATAGGGGTAATGGAAGTGTCTATAAGGTTTGGGATAGCAAAACTGAAAGTAGGAGTAGGCCAATGATCCAAAATATAAAACCATAAAAATGCTAAATAAAAATTGTCTACTCCTGCCCTACTAATCATATATTTGATGAGGATTTAGATCCTGAAATATGCCTTTAATGAAAAATCCAAAGGTAGAAAAAGAGTGACTCTAATGAACACTTCAAAGGATCAACTTGCACATAGCATACACTCACCAATATTTGATTGCCTTCCTCAAGTCCAAAAGTGCTCAAAATTTATAGAGAGCACCTCAACACAACAAGGATGTTGCTATAAAAATTTTATGGCAATCCGATCACTAGAACTCCTCCAAAACAGCCATGAAAGTCATTGGACGGCAATGGATCACCCAGAGTACAAGCTCCACAAATGTTGAGCCTCTAATGTAATAATTCAAACACCTAAGGAGATATCTAATCAACCAAGAATATGATAGAAAATGAGAGGATGAAGGTGAGGGATGGAGTAGTTATAAGAGAATTGGAGAGAAAGAGAATTTGGAGAGTGTGAAACTTCAACATATGAAAAATCACACTTTTAGAGGGAGAGAGGTAATCTTGCTTAGCTAGCTTGATATGACTGACAACCTCTCGTATTTATAGAGAGGATGGTGTGACACAAGTTGGCATCACACTGTCCTTGGTTAGTTGCCAACTTGGCAACCAACTTGCATGTGAATTTCACATGCATTGGAATTTAATTTATATCTTCATTTGATCTCATGAAATGTGGTGCAAATGAATTATAATTAATCTCAAATGAACTCCTCCACTTAGATTTCCCTCCAAAGCCAAAATCTCATTTTAATTAAATTAACTCTTTATTTTAATTAATTTGTTTGACTTAATTCATTAAGCCAATTAACTTAACTATTTAAGTTGACCAGTTAATTGTCACGTGGCACTAAGTAAATTAATTTTTTAATTTAATTGATTTAATTTAATTCCTTAAATAATTATATTAAATTAATCATGCCAAGATGGCCAAAAATTAGTCAATCGAATTCTTCTCCCATCAAGTAGAACTTCCTTTAGGATTTTGTATGTGATCCATTAGGTTCATCTATTCATTAGACATAGGCTCATAAATAGCAAAAGTCACAAGGACTTCTGAGACCATGTCCAATGAATGGTAATACTTATTGGGTCACACAAAAAATCTAATTAGCTTCCTAATGAATGGAGAGAATTTTCTAAGGTGTTAGAAAATGGTCTCCTAATGGACTGATTTTTCGGGCAAACTTTGAGGGTCAATTTTAGCTTTATTGATTTAAGTGTTAAATTAATCAACTAATTTAAGAGTTAAATTAGATCAATAATTAAGGATTTAATTATTCGGTGCTAAAATGACCATCAATTGGTCAAGTTAACTTAAAAAGTTAAGTTAACGAATTTAGTTTAAGGAATTAAGTTAGTTTGACTTAAAGAGTTAAGTCAAAGAATAATTAATTAAATTAAAGAGTTTAATTTGATTAATTAAGGAAGAATTAATTTTTGAGGGGAAACTCAAATGATATTTGAGATGGGATCTAAATTAATTTGAAAATAGATGCCAAATGTAATTGAGATCAAATGAAATTCAAATGAGATTTGGGTTCAAATTTT
>JACGDI010003564.1:249571-297393 GCA_014898725.1 Jacaranda copaia | reverse complement strand
TTCTCAAATTTTCTTATCAAGGTAATCCTATATCTAAATATGAATCCAAGGCATGATTAGATCCCTGGTATTCTTGTAGGCACTAGTTATTTTATTCTTTGAAGTTTTAATTATAGATTCTAGTGCCTATCATGCTTTCAAATCTTCAGTGAACTTATTCTCTAACATGTTCCCACTAATGTGCATCTAGGTCTGATGTAGATTGTCTATGAACTGAAAAATATCCAACTCCTTGGAGTATGCATCGCTAGTACAAGTCTACCTAAATCTTGGATGCTCTATCTCATAAGATTTTATAACTTGAAAATTTAAAATTATGACCATAGAAACTTGTTTCATGATCACCATCACATGCATAACCAAGTGCTATAGCCTTGTATGATTTAAGGGCTTCAACCAAATATATTTGAAGAAAACATAATGCATAAGATAAATATGGCCATTTAACAAAATATCATTCAATTAAGATTGCACAATAAGTAGCATAGTTTTGCTCACCAATCTAATTGGTTTTTGGGGTGCTATTTTAACAATCTTGCACTTGCCTTAAAGCCAATTCCCCATAGTTGTTAAGACCATTTTTTCAATATGTCTTTCAAAGAACTTTTGCATTATGGGTTCAGTTAATGGATTTACTATATTCTTTTCTGAGGAAACTTTCTCCCATCGGATGTCACCTATACCAATGATCTCCTAGATTAAGTGACAGTACCTCAAAATGTTTTTAGATTATTACTAAGATCTTGATTCCTTTACTTTCTCAATAGCTCTATTGTTGTCACAATAGATAACTATTGGCTCTCGCATGCCAGGCACTACATCCAACTCTCGGATGGAGTCTTTCTTCCAAACACCTTTCTTTGTAGTGCTTGACGTTCTAATGTGATCTACCTTAGTGGTTGAATCAGTCTTGATTTCTTGTTTGAAACTCTTACAACTCAAATAAAATATAAATCTAAAGTTGATTTGAGGTCATTTTCATCATATTGGAAATTAGAATAAAGTTTTAATTCTCAATTACTGTATACAAGAAATAAATCTTTAGTTTATCTCAAATACTTAAGGATTTTATTTCATGGCATTCCAATAACTTTCACTGGGATTGGATTTGTAGCAACTTGTAACACTTTAAATGTTAGCTATATCTAGTCTTATACATTGAACAACATATATTATGCTTCCAATAGCGGATGCATAAGATTTGTGGGATATTATTTTTCTCTTTTCCTCAATCTTGAGGGCCATAAACTTGGAGAGACGAATGCCATATCCTATTAGGAGGTATCTGCTCTTAGATTTCTCATTACTAAATCTCTTTAGTATCTTGTTAATGAATATAGATTAGGAGAGTTCCATATCGTTTTTGATCTATCTCTATAAATCTATATTTCTAATACAAGGAATGTTTATCCTAAGTCCTTCATGGATAATTATGAAGATAACCATGCTTTGGTACACTCTAACATCTCTTTCTCATTCCCAATAAGAAGGATAGCATTGATATAAAGCACAGTAACTGTATTGAACTCATATTAACCTTTTTATACACACATAGATCATACACATTTTTTATAAAGATTGATATTAATAATTTGACTGTCTTATCAAAATCTATACTCCAATTTTAAATTTCTTGCTTTAATCCATACATGAACCGTTAGAGTTTAAAAACCTTTTGGCTGCTCCCTTTAGATGTAAAACCTTGTGGTTGCTCTATATAGATTTTCTCATCTATGTTTCAGTTGAGAAATATGGTCCTTACATCTATTTGCCAAATTTCATAGTTGTAATAAGGAGCTATGGTAAGCTAAATACTTATAGACTTAGGTTTAGTGATCACTGAAAAGTTTTCCTCAAAGTCAATTCTAGGTCTTTGAGTATATAACATTTTATTACTAGTCTAGCCTTAAAAGTCATAACTATTGGAATAGTACCCCATAGCCAATTGGATTGGTATGTAAACTATTTCACTTATGATACAATCTTGATTGAATAGTATTTATATTTTAATGATCAAATTCATCTTATGCTTATTTTACTTCACTAGCATTTAGTTGAAGCTCTTAGATCATACATGACTATGGAACTTGGTCACGCACTGGGTGGTGATCAAGAAACACGTCTTATATGGTCATGATATTAAAATATTCCAAGTTATAGAATCTTATGAGATAGGGCATCTAAGATTCAGATAGACTTGCATTAACGACTTATAAATCTAAAGGGTTGGAAATTACTTTATTTCATGGGCAATTTATGTTAGACAGGGGTACATGTTAGTGGGTGCTTGTTAGAGAATAAGTTCACTGAAGGCCTACTTGAAGAATCCACTAGATAGTTGTAGTGGTAAGTTCTCCAACTTACTCTAATTCATATAATTAGTCCTTAGACTTGAGGATCCATGATAACTGTATGTTTAGGTTCTCATGGTTTAACTTTTCCTTGACCACTTTGCAGGTCATCTAGGTTGAGATTGGGTATGAGTTACTTAAACATAGAGGTTTGTGAGATCTAAGACAGGATCCATCTCCTCGTCATTGTGAAGGGAAAGTCCATCTCCTATGTATTCTATATTAAATGTTTCTAAGGAGTCCTTACACAAGGCAGTATGACAATTTGGAAAAGGAATTTTTCAAAGATAAGTTTATAAATTGAAATAAAATATTAGGAATAGAAACATAGTTATCAAGGTTATTAGGAAGCAAACAAATATCTCGCCCTAGGTCTTTTTTGGGAGATAAGAGATAGAAGGACCATATTTGTGTAGCAAGTGTAGGGCTAGAGTGCTTTGCCAAGAGAATATTCATTTCAACTAATTAGTTAGGTTCAATGAGCTTGCGATTGGACATCAACCATGGAGATTGGTATTCTTCAATTAATAAAGATTAATTGAATTGAGTTATTAGTTTAAAAGGAGTTTAAACTAATGTAAATATTTCAATATTCAAAATATTACAAGGGTTGTGAGAGCATGGCCATTGAATGGGAGAACTTAATGGGTCACATACAAAAGCCTAAAAAAAGTTTTGTTTGATGAAAGGAATTTTCTAAGAGTTAGAATAATTCCTAGTGACCCATTTTGTGGAGAACATGGTTGGTTGATTTTTTGTAAGTTTGGTTTGATTATTTAATTGTTAAACTAATCAAAATAATTTAAGGATTTATCTCTTTTTCATCCTTTGGTGATCCAAATAACTAAAGGTTGATTGGAGCTTGCCTTGAGTGTGTGAATCATTTCATTAGAGGCTAGACATTTGGATAGCTTTGCTCTTGAAGATATACTACTGTGAAGATTCATTGGATGCAATTTTGGAGCACTTGATGATTTTTTTCTTTTTTGCTGAAATTTGTAATTGATATTGCTCAAGGCGTTAGAAAGGTGCTCTCCAAATTTTGGCTAAATAGGAGGTGATTTTCCAGGGCAAACATTGTTGGATTTCTATTGCACCAGGAAGAGATAGCTTTGAAGAGTTCAACCCTGTCTTCATTTCTACCTCGGAATTTAATGATTAAGGTATTTATCCTCATCCAAGTCTATCTTACGGGCATGAATTGATCATTAGATAGAGGGTAGTGAAGTTTTGATTCAACTATATTACTTTATTACTTAGATCCTTGTAATACACTCTGCTTTAAGATTGGAGACTATTTCTTACTTTAATCTAAATTTTTGTTTGATTGATTCATGCAAAGGTGTAAGTTGAGTCGGGTCAGCTTGTGGCTCGGCTTAGCTCGATTTGGAAAAGTTCAACTCAAGCTCAAGACTATTTCAACTTTGATCAAACTTATTGAGCTTGAGCTTGGAATTGAGCCAAGATTGAGCTTTAAAATGGTGGCTTGAAGGCTCACAAGCCCTAGTATTTTTTAAAATAATATATAAAAATAATAATTCAAAAAATATGTTCCACATACTGGAGTAATTTTCAAAACATAATTACATTATTCACTTATATATTACTTATTAATAAATAATAATTTATAATTTGTAAACTTCTTAAAATAAACAAAATAATATATTTGAAAAAATATAAATTTTCTAATTCAAGTAATTTAAGAAAATATATAATTATATAATAATATTTTATTGTATAATATATTATATAGGATTATTGCATTTTTTTTCAAATTTAATAATGCAAGTACGAAATGGAAATTCATCATTATTTTAAAAATTTTATTTTTGTACTTCAATGTTCAAACTACAAAAGTCAAAACAATAATCTTACTTGAAATTTATAAAAATATTAATTAACCTCTAGAAAAATTGATGCTGCAATTAGATTTGTTGATAGATAGTATTTCTTGAGAGTTTCGTAAGAAATAGTGAGGACTAAATCGTGCACGAGCCTGCACATTGAATGTTGAATATGCTAGCTTGAGCTTGATTGTAGTTCCATATCTTATGAGCTCATCGAGCTTCAGCTTGATATTTACCAATGAGCTCAATATGAACCTAAATTTGGAACTCGAGCTCATGTTTTCTAAAATAAATCGAGCTTGAGCTTAGCTCATTTACAACCCTAGATTCATGTGATGAATTGATCTAAATCTCCAAATACTTGATCTAAGTTATGGATTGGAGTGTTTGGCAAATGTTTCTTGTGGCTCCTTTGATGATGAATTGAATTATGCTAATATATATTTAAGAGTTAATTCATATGTTAGTATGTTTTTCATTCATGGATGATTATATTAAATTTTGATTTACATAGTATGATGTTATATTTTGATATAGCATGTTAAAATTGGCCTTAAGGTGTTCTGGTCATTTTTGGATCCAATTAGATTGGAGTTAATTGGAGATTTTTGAAGAATGGTGATTCTTACATAAAATTGATTTCCAAAGCATGTTTAAGCTTTCCATTTTAAAAGGTGTTTTAGATCTGTAAATTTGTCTATAATGTGTGATTTAGTGTTAAGGAGTTGTCCTTAATTTTTTGGTGCACTAAAGTTGAACCAAAAACAACTTAACTCGGTCCAAACGATAAAATAGGACAACTGTTGCACTATGGCCAAGTGCCAGCCGAGCAACGAGCAATGTCAATTCTTAATTTATTATTTATTTAATTGTTGAATGGATGATGAATGAATTGGGATGATCATGAGCCTTTTATATACATTTTATTTATTTCAAGTTGTTGAAAATGGTTGTATTAAATTAGGGCTTACATGCCTCTTAATTTCTATCTTGTTAAGGTTATGATAGTAGAATCACTAGGAGTGAGGATTTCTTTTCTCATGTAATTATTGCAAAGAAATAAAAAGACCATTTGAGGCATGAAGACCTATGAATGTATGGTAATACATTTATGTAGTAGTTTGATTTAATCAATCTACTTAAAATTAACTAATTAGTGCACTTGTGACTCTAAGTGCACTACTTGGATATAGCTCATGGTCATCCCACCCTAGAAGCATGGTAGGCACATTTACTTATTTATGCTTTTCATATCCTCTTAATATACAAGATGTATGGTTAGGATATAGAAAACCTAAATGAAAAGATAAAATTGATGAGATCTTTGCAAGCAAGAAATCCCTCCACTTGGAGAAGTCTAAGTGGTTTGAAATATTAAGTCAAAATGGATACAAATTGAAAAGAGTTTTAATGAATCCATGCCTTCTACCAATAGTATGTGGCAGATAATACTACCACATTTGTGATGTCGCATGAGTTATGGGTCACGTTTATGGTGGAAAGCTGTGATCACATGCTTAGCATGCAATGTACCTTTGATTTGATGCTTCTTATGCATTGTCCCATGAGTCATGGAATGATAGGGTGTGATTTAAAATCAAAACTAGATTGATAAATCTAACTTAACACCTAGTAGTGTAGATGTCGCACAAGTCAAGGGTTTATTTGAAAAGTGAGACAAAATATATTAAAGGTTGCATAAAGATATAGTTTGCAAAAATTGCTTACCTTAGGATTGTTTGTGGGTGTCTCATAAGTTGTGGGTCCAATATAAGTTCTTTTGGGCCTTGATTCTCATTAAGAAATAAGATTTACTAAATTCTTCTAAAAGATGAGTATTTGATAAATAATGGGATAAAAACTTGCTTGAAAGTCCATAAATATGTTTTCAATCTTAATATTCAATCACATGCTTATATTCTCTTTTTTGCCTTTGATGATTTACGAAATCTCAAGAATGGCTTCCTATCTATTAAACAGTATTTTGAAAACTAATAAATGGGCTAAACTTGCACAATTAACTTAACCTCAAATCATTCTAGATTTCAAGAAACAAATGTGTCCTATATCATGTGCTCCTAATCCCATAGGGATTAATGTAGATTAAGAAACACATGAAATGTTCATAAATTAGGTTGAAGATTGTCCTATTGCATAGTCTCATCTTCATATCTGCAAACATCAAAAGTATCAAGAACACATGAATAATATCTTGATTATAGCTTGCAAGAGTTGTAAAGAAAACAAAGTATGAAAGGTTCATGTTGTCAAAAGAGATTTTTCAAGCTAGGATGGATGAAAAGTCATGTGTCTTCTACTAAGGTCTAAAGATTATTAGTCTTATTGAGAAGGTTGTCAACTTAGACATAGTAATAGACAATGATCTCTATGAGGATTTGATACTCACATCATCGTCGAGTTTTATTGATCAACGTGTTGGTCTAGATAAGGACTACCATAACAAGGGCACACCATTTATGCTTACTTTCTCCTTCAAGTTTAAGGGCCCTAAAGGAGCTAGAAATAGAGGTAAAAGGAAGAAAAGTTCTTTCTTTAAGGGAAAGTAACGATTAAAGGCATCTAGAGGAGCTAAGAAGATTATAAAGGATACAATCAATATTGCTTGTTTCTACTTTGGCAAGAAAGGCTATTAGAAGTGGCATTGCAAAAAGCACTTTGGTACCCTTGGGAAGGGTATGCAATTTATTGAAGTGCACTTAACGACAAGTTTTTCCTCATGGGCATATGATACTGCATTTGGTTCTCACCTGTGTAATTCATTACAAGGGATATAAAGAAGAATGAGTCTTAATTATGGGAATATGATCCTCCATTTAAGCAATGGAGAACAAGTTGCAGCCATAGTCAAAGGCATAATCAGGTTAGACTTGGGGAACTCCTATATTGTACTTAATCTTTGTTTTTATATATCTAATCTTGTTAAGAAAATTATTTCTTTTCCTTTGTTGGATAACGAAGGATATGATTTTTCCATGTCTAATAGGAATTTAAAAGCATTTAAAGATGGTTCTTTAATTGCACAAGGTACATTAAATAATAGATTGTACATTTTGGATTCTCAACTATCATTATTGCACATTCAACAAAGTAAAAGAAAATTAGATAACCAAGAAAATGCTATTTTGTGGCATGCAAAACTTGAACATATCTCAAAAAATAGGATGAACAAGTTAGATGCTCTCAAAGCACTAAATGTTAGCGGTATTGAGAATCTTTCTACTTGTGAATCTTGTTTGAAGGGAAAGAATGGCCAAGGCTCCTTTTGTGAGATAAACAAAACGCACCACAAGTACTTTAGATTTAATCCACATAGATGTTTGTGGCCTACTAAGAGTTAGTAGGAGAAATGGCCATTCTTACTTCATCACCATCACCAATGATCATAATTGAGTCGAACATGTGTATCTTATGAAGTACAAGTCCGAAGCCTTTTAAAAGTTCAAAGAGTATAGGAATGAAGTAGAAAAATAGAAGTGACTAAGTATTAAATCTCTTCAATCGGATCGAGGGGAAGAATATTAATTATTGAATTCTTGAATTACTAAAGGAGAATGGGATTCTCTCTCAATAGATTCCACCTGGCATACCCTAACATAATGGAATAGCTATGAGGAGAAATCGTACCTTATTAGACATGATACATTTCATGATAAAATTTTCCAATTTGCCTATATCTTTGGGGTTATGCCTTAATAATATTGGCAAGACTACTAAATGTAGTACCCTCAAAGTTTGCACCAAAGATACCACATGAGATGTGGTATGGTAGAGCATCTTCTTACTCTTTCCTAAGAGTTTGGGAGTCTCCTGCTAATGTCAAGCATCTAGTGGGAGTTAAGTTGGATACGAGATCCACCTTGTGCAAGTTTGTGGGATACCTTAGAGAGTTTATAAGTTATTATTTATACGATCCCTTAGAACAATAGGTGTTTATTTCAAGGAATGCCACCTTTTTGAAAAAAATAATTTCTATTAGATAAAAATGGGATTGTTGTTGAGCTTGATGAAGTTCAAGATGATGAACAAATCCCATAAGCAGTAGAAATAAGTGAACATCAAGAGCCTTGCATACAACCTTTAAGAAGTTTGGACTAAATTAGAAAGTAACTTGAAAGGTTCAAATTCCTTCATGAGATGGATCAATCGGATGATGACCCGAAGACCTATGAGGAAACTATTTTAGACATAGATTCGAGACATTAGCTTGATGCCATAAAATCTAAAATGAACTCCATATACTCCAAGTATGGACTTTAGTAGATCGATTGGAGGGTATAGTACCCATTGGTTGCAAGTGCATCTATAAGCAAAAGACAGGAGTTGATAGAGAGATAATGAGCTTTAGGGCGAGACCAATAGCAAAGGTTACACTCAAAAGACCCAGTATTGATTTTGAGAAGAATTTTTAATGGATCACTATGCCTAAGTCTATTAGGATTTTACTTGCCATAGCTACATATTATGACTATGAGATATGACAAATGAATGTGAAAATCACTTTTCTCAATGGAAACATTGAAGAAGAAATTTATATAGAACAATCACATGGTTTACATCCAAAGGAAGAGAGTAAAAGGTTTGCAAACTCAAGAAATCCATTTATGGACTTAAACAGGCATCCCAAAGTTGGAACATATATTTTGATAAGATAGTCAAATTGTTTGGCTTTGTCAAAATATGTATCAACCTTATGTGTACAAGAATGCTAGTAGAAATAGTGTACAATTTATTGTACTTTATTTTGATGAATTCTTCTCATTGAGAATGAGAGAGAAATATTATAGTGTACTAAAGCATGGTTATCTATACATTTCTCCATGAAGGATTGGGGAGAAACAACTTAAGTATTAGGAATACATATCTATAGAGATAGATCAAGGAGGACATTGAGGCTTTCCTAACCACCGTACGTAGACAAAATACTAAAAGAGGTTTACTATAGAAGAATTCAAGAAGGGATTAATTCCTATAGAATATGATCTTTGTCTCTTCAAGTCCATGGCCCCTAAGAGTTAGAATAATTCCTAGTCACTGAATTTGTGCAGAAAATGGTTAACTAATTTTTTATCTTTTTAGCATAATTGATTTAATTGTTAAATTAATCAAAATAATTTAAGGAGTTAAATTAGTCCAATTAAATTAAGAAGTTAAGTTAATTAGTGTCATATAACAATTAATTAGTCAAGTTAACTTAAGGGGGTTAAGTTAACACCTTTTATCTTAAGGAGTTAAGTTAGTTATCTTAAGAAGTTAAGTCAAGACCAATTAATTAAACTAAGGGGCTAATTTAACTAATATGAGGAATTAATTTTGGATGAAAATTCAATTGAAGAAGCTCATTTGAGGTGCATTTAGAATTTATTTGGATGACATTTCATGAGATGAAATGAGGAGTTCACATGAAATTTAAATGCAAGTGAAATTCACATTTCATATACAAGTTGTCTTACTTAGTTGAAACCCTACCTCATCAGAGGTGTGATTCCAACTTGCATCACACCTCCTCATCTATATATGGAGGGGTGACCAGCCAAATGCAAGCCTAACATGCTATATTCTCTTTTTTTTTCCTCCAAAAGTGTGATCAATTAATGTGTTGAAGTTTCACACATTTTTCTTCACCTACCCTCCACTTTTCAGCCTTCATCACTTCTTTATCCTTTGGTGATCCAGCTGACTAAAAGCTGATTGGAGCTTGCCTTGGATGTGTGGATCATTTCATTAGAGGTTAGACATTTAGATAGCTTTGCTCTTAAAGATCCATGGCAATATAGATTGATTGGAAGCAATTTTGGAGCAGTTGACAATTTTGTTTTTGCTGAAATGTTTTATGGATATTCCTCAATATGTTGGGTAGGTGATGTCCAAATTTTAAAAAATCAAAGGTGATTTTCTAGAGCAAGTGTTGCAGGATTTCTACTGTGCTAAGAGGAGAAAACTTTGAAGAGCTCAACCTTGTCTTTATTTGTACCTTGGATTTTAAGCGATCAAGGTATTTATCCTCATCCAAACCTATGTTAAGAGCATGATTTGATCCTTGGATGGAGTGTAGTCAAGTTTTGATTTAGCCATTTTAGCTTTATTACTCGGATCTTTACGCAACACTTTCCTTTAGTAACCTCTCCATCGACTCCTAAAGATTTTTTTGGGCATCTCATGAACTTGCACAAGGTGGATCTTGTATCTAACTTGTCTCCCACCAATCTTTTGACATAGGTAGTAGACCACCAAACTCTTAGATAAGAGTAAAAGGGTGCTTTATCAAACTACATCTTATGCAGTATCTTTAGCACTGACTTTGAGGGTACTACATTCAGTAGCCTCACTATCATTTCAAAGGCATATCCCCAAAAGAGGATAGTGATATCAGTAAAGCTTATCATGGACTATACCATGTCTAGCAATGTATAATTTCTTTTCTTGGCCACTCTACTATGTTGAGGTGTGTGGAGTGGAGTCTATTGTGAGAGAATTCCATTCTCTATTAGATAATCTAAAAATTCAGTACTTAAATATTCTCCTTCTTGATCCAATTGAAAAGTTTTAATACTATATCCTAATTGCTTTTCTACTTCAATCCTATGCTCTTTAAACCTTTCAAAGGCCTCAGACTTATACTTTATAAGGTATATATGTCTAAACCAAATAAAAATTATCACTAAAGGTAATGAAGTAAAAATTGCCTTCTCTTGCACTAACTTTTAGTGGCCTATATATTTCTATATGGATCGAATCCAAAGAACTTGTGAATCACTTCATTTGTCCCACAAAAAAACCTTAGTCATTTTCCCTTTTAAACAAGACTCACATGTAGGTAGATCCTCTAATCTACTAACATTAGTAATTTAATGGTTACTAACTTATTCAACTTATTCCTAAAAATATGTAAATATGTCTAAGTCTTGTATGTCGAAGGTATATATATTTTTAGTTATCCAACTTTTTTTTCCTTCATAGAATATGCATAAGTGATGGCAGAGAAACCAAAATGAACAATCCATTACTCAGTGTACCAATAGCAATTAAAGAACTACTCTTCATTACTTTGAACTTCCCATTTGAGATTGAAAAATTATATCCTTCATTGTCTAAAATGGGAATTGAAATAATATTTTTCACAAGATTTGGTACATAGTAATAAGGATCTAGTACAATAAAAGAATTCCATAAGTCTAACTTTATTATACCTTCAACCTTGGTTGCAAAGGAACTTTGGCCACAACTTTTGCACCATTTTCAAGGTGAAGGATCATATCCTCATCTTTTAGACTCCTTCTTTTCATCGCCTTTAATGAATTACAAAGGTAAAAACCACAACCAATATCAAATACCCATGAGGAAAAATTAATAGTTAAGTGAACTTCAATAGAGAACATATTCTTCCTAAGGGTTGTAAGATACTCCTTACAATTATGTTTCCAATGGCCTATTTCGCCACAACAAAAATAAATGGCATCCTTCTTATCCTATTTTTTCTTCTTAACCCCTCTGAACACTTTTAATGGTTATATTCCCTTTGAAAAAGAGCTCTTATTTTTCTTACCCCTTTTTTTCTTGCCCTAGGGCCCTTAGATTGGGAGGAGCAAGAAAGCATTAGAGACTTGTCTTTTTTCATCATCGCCTTCATGGTTATCAACTTGTTGACTAATTCATTAATTGTGACTTCTTATTTTGCATGTTATAGTTCAACATAAATTGGTCAAATGAGTTTGGCAAGGATTGTAGGAACAAGTCCAAATAGAGGTCATTGTTGATTACTACTTCTAAAGTAAGGAGCTTCTCAATAAGCCTAATCATCTTGAGACCATGATCATAGACACTAGACTCCTTAATCATTATAGCCCTAAAGAGCTCCTTTGATAGTTTGTATCATTAGCGCCTTATCTGTACACCATATAACTCTTGTAGGTGCAAATAAATCTCAACAGCACTTTTCATGTCTCATGAAACTTTTGGAGCTTATTGGACATCGATGCCATCATTAGGCAACAAGTTTGGAGGTCATCCTCTACCCATTTTGTGAATGTTTCATGGGCCTCTTGATTAGTATCCTTGTTGATGGTATCCAATGGACTTTGAGTTAAGATGTATGTCTTCTTTTAGAGTCAAAAATAATTTTAAGGTTACGAAGCCAATCACAGTAGTTTGGCCTAGTTAGTTTATTAGCTTCCAAAATGATACTTAGTAGATATTTAGCTATTCCAAATATTTCACAAATCTACATAAGTGAAGAATAGAATATAAGCATATAATTGAATTTGATATTAAAAAAAAAAGGCATGATTATGGTTTTTCAAGCATATTTTGCTCTTACTATTTTATAAATTCCTTACCCTCTTAGGAATTTGGGAAATAGTATTTTCTAGTGAGAATCAAGGTCTAAAGGCATCACTTGTGGACCCCCAACTTGTGAGATATCCACTAATGATCCTAAGGTACTAAATTATTACCAATTGCATCTTTATGTAATCCTGGATATGTTTTGCCTCACTTTTTAAATAGACCCATGACTTGTGCAACATTTATACTACTAGGTGTTAAGTTGGACCTAGCAATCAATCTTTAATTATAAATTCAATTATGAACATTCCACAACTTGTGAGATAATAGCAAATCTTAAATTAAGGTGCATCTTAGGCTTAGGTAGTGATCATAGATTTCTTCTAATAATGTGTCCCACAACACATCAACCGACACAAAATTAGGGTACTACTCATGTCACTTTCCTATTAGTATAAGGCTTGGATTAATTAAAATCCAATTTAATTTTATCTAATTTGACTTAATAGTTTTTTGAACTCAAGCTCTTCTAAGTTAAGGGATTTTCTTACTTGGAAGATCTCATTAATTATTATCTTTACTTATTTAGGTTTTCTATCCTAATCATGCATTACACACAAGAAAATAAGCCTAATATGTTTCTAAGGTTGGGATGAGCTTTAACTAAGTAGTGCATTTAGAGCCATAGGTGTACTACTTAGTTGGTCTTAGATGGGTTGATTAAATTAATAGATCCTATCCATTATATGAATATATACCATACATCAGTAGGTCTTTAAGCTTCCTTCATCCTCTTTGCCTTCTATGCCTCCTTGCAATAATTTACAAAGGTAAAGAAATCCTCACCTCTAGAGCTCTACTCTCATAACAATTACAAGGTAGAAAATCAAAAGGTATGCAAGCCACATTTAATTACAACCTATTCAATCAACATTGAACTTCAATAAATCCAAATTAAAGGCTCATGTTCATCCCCATACATCCATCATCTATTCAACAATCAAGTGTTAATCACATAAACAATTAATTTGAGGCAACATTAAGTGTTACTCTTATACATCTCAATTTTGCACAAACTAGAAGTGCATACTTAAACTTGATTTTATTAGCAAGAAAAAATGTCCAACATTACCTCAAGTACTTACATAAGGCTTGTGCATCATAATTATATGAAATAATCAAGTTTAAGAGGACAAAAATGCACAAAATAGAAAACCAGTCATGCCTAGCTGTCTTAGGCAGGCTGCTACCTAGCTAGATGCCTAGGCAGGTTGCTTAGGAGCTCACAATGCCCTTGCTACCTAGCTAGGGATTGGTCGGCTACCAAGGCCTTGCCACAAGGTACATAGGCCACCGTTTTGCCCTACTTTTGTAGTTTTTGTTTGAATATTACCCCACAACCAATTATATTAGCTTGTAACTATTTCACTTGTGATATAATCTTGATTGAATGATATTCAATTAAAACGGCCATCTTCATCTTATGCTTATTTTTACTTCATTAGCAATGGCTTAAAAACCTTAAATCACACATGACTATGGGATTTGGTCATGTACTGGGTAGTGATCATGAAATAAGTTTTACACAGTCATGATTTTAAATATTCTAAGTCATGGAATCCTTAGAGATAGGACATCTAAAATTTGGGTAGCCTTGTACTAACAATGTATAAATCAAAAGAATTGGATATTGCTCCATTTCATAAGCAATTCATGTTGGACATAGGTGTATATTAGTGGATTCTTGTTGAAGAACGAGTTCACCGAAGACCCTCCTAGAGAATCCATAAGATAGTCAGAGTGGCAAGTCAACAGTGGTAAGTGCTCTAACTTATACTAGTGTATATAATTAGCCCTTAGATCGAAGGATCTATTGTAACCTTACATTTAAGTCCTCATACCTTGACGCTTCACTAACCACGTGGCAAGTCATCTAGATTGAGATTTGGTATGAGCTAGTTAGACATGGAGGTTTGTGAAATTTAAGAAGGGATCTGTCTCCTTGTCGTTGTGAAGGATGAGTGTATCACCTATATATTCTATAATGATCGATTCTAAGAAATCTTTGTGCAAGATAATATGACAATTTGGAAAAGGAGTTTTCCAAAGATGAGGTCATAAATGAGAATCAAATATTAAGATTAGAAACATAGTTATTAAGCCTATTAGGGAGCTAACAAATATGTTGCCTTAGGCTTCTTTCATGAGATATGAAATAGAAGGACTGTATTTGCTTGGCAAACGTAGAGCTAGAATAGTTCATGAAGAGCATATTCATTTCATCCAATTAGTTGGGCTTCATGGACTTGTTTCTTGACATCTAGTATGGAGATTGGTTACTCTTTAATTAATGAAGATTAATAGAAAGTTAGTTTAAAGAAGTTTAAACCAATGTGAATATTTCAATATTCAAAATATTACAATAAGTTATGAGCCCATGTATAATGAATGGATGAACCTAATGGATCACATACAAAATCCTAAAGGAAATTCTATTTGATGGGAAGAATTTTCTAAGAAGTTAGAAAATTCACTTAGGTGGTTTTGGAGAAGAATTAGGTTGACTAATTTTTGGCCATCTTGGCTTGATTAATTTTATTGTTAAATTAATTATAATTATTTAAGGAGTTAAATTAGATCAATTAAATTAAGAAATTAATTTAATTATTGCCATATGACAATTAATTGGTCAACTTAAAGAGTTAAGTTAACTGATTTAATGAATTAAGTCGAACTAATGAATTAAAATAAAGAGTTAATTTAATTAAAATGCGATTTTGGTTTTGGTGGAAAATTCAAGTGGAGTCCATTTGAGATTAATTTAGAATTAATTTGTACCACATTTCATAAGATGAAATGAATATGCAAATTAAATTCAAATGCAAGTGAAATTCACATGCAAGTTGGTTGCCAAGTTGGCAACTAACCGAGGACAGTGTGATGCCAACTTGTGTCACACCATCCTCTTTATAAATATGAGAGGTGGCCAGTCATATCAAGCTAGCTAAGCAAGATTACCTCTTTCCCTCTAAAAGTGTGATTTTTGATGTGTTAAAGTTTCACACTCTCCAAATTCTCTTTCTCTCCAATTCTCTCGTAACTACCCTATCCCTCACCATCATCCTCTCATTTTCTAGCATATTTGAAGTTGATTAGGTCTCTCCTTGGGTGTGTGAATTATTACATTAGAGGCTCAACATTTGGGGAGCTTGTGCTCTTGGTGATCCATTGCTATTCTATGACTTTTATGGATGTTGTGGAGGAGTTCTGGTGATCTGATTGCCACAAAATGTTTCCAGCAACATTCTTGGTGTGTTGAGGTGCTCTCTATAAATTTTGAGCAATTTTGGAGTTCAGGAAGGCAATCAACAATTGGTGCATTTCTGCTGTGCACAAGTTGATCCTTTGAAGTGTTCATTGGAGTCACTCCTTTCTACCTTTGGATTTTTCATTAAAGGTGTATTTCGGGATCTAATCCTCATTAAATACATGATTAGTAGGGAGGGAGTAGACAAGTTTTATTTAACCTTTTTATGGTTTTATATTTTGGATCCTTGGCTTACTCCTACCTTCGGTTTTGCCATCCCAAACCTAATGGACACTTCCATAACCCCATTCCATATATTTTATGATAAATTTTCATATTGTAATCAACTTTAAAATTGGAAATTAAAGTGCTAAAATTGCTTCAAAAATCAAATCTAAGGAAAAATTACTATTCTTTAAGCAACTTCAAGATACTTCAATCTAATTGGATCCAAAAGTAGCCAAAACACCTTCAAGCTATAATCAACATGCTAAATCAACATTTAACACAATAAGATTTGAATTAAAACTCATGCCAACACATGTAACTCACATATAAACACATATTGACATATTTCAATTCAACGCATCAAGAGCCACATGTATCAACTCCTAAATTTGAAATCCATCAATTAATTCAAGAATTATGAGTCTTAGAATCAATTCATTACATGAATCAATCCAACAAATTTAGAATTAGCATAAAATTGACTCCAATACAACTTGAAGAAAGATGAGGTTTAAGGATACATAAGCATAGAAAAAATTAGGCAAAATTAACCTATACATCCTCAGATGAAGGATTTGATTTTATGCCTTAATAATGGATTTAAAGGTTGAAGAATGTTACCTTAATTGAGAGATTGAAAGGTAACTAGCAAGCTTTCACAATGGAACTCATTCCAGGCAAGATTTTTGCCTTTTTCTCCAAGGATCTCCAATTCCTTTCCAATGGTTAGCAATCACAGCAACTCTTGCTGTCTAAAACTCCTCCAAGATGAGCTTCAAACAGTGATAAAAATAGCAACAAAGCTTCAAATCACAAGTTGACCAAAAACTTTAAAAATGGCTTCAATCTTTAAGAAATTAATTCACCAATCCAAAGCTCACCAAGTATTGAGCCACTAAAAAAGTCCACACCCCTAACAACATTCTCAATCCTCTCTCAATTAGCTAGATATATGAGGAAGAAGAAGAAGGTAGATGAAGAAAGTGCGAGGAAGTCAATTTGGAGAGAGAAAGTCATTAGAGGGAATCTAGTTGGTGGATTCTCTCAACACATGACATCACGACTTGATGTAGGGAAAATGTCAGCTGCAATTAGGCACTAAATGGCTAGCCAAGTGGGTGTTATATGATGTGAGATGGAAGCTCTTGGAAGCTTCTATCACACACTCCTTGCTATGCCACCTAGAATGCCAATTTGCTAGTCAAGTTGGATATTTAATTTCTTAAATTAAAATGCTAACTCAGTAATTACTAAATGGACTCTTCCATTTAATTTTCCCTCTAAAATTAGATTCCTATAATAATTAAATTAACTCTTTAATTTAAGTAGATTAAGTTAATTCCTTAAGTTAATAAATCAACTTAACTCTTTAAGTTGACTTTGACTAATCAAAATACCATACAACACCAATTAAATTAACTCCTTAATTTAATTGACATTATTTAACTCCTTAGAATATTTTGATTAATTTAACATTTAAATTAATCAAGCCATGGTGACCAATTATTTATTAATCTACTTAGTCTCTCTCTCCAATAAACTTTATCACTTTAATTGTCTATCTCCTTAGATAATTTCTCCAATTAAGTGAGAGTGTTTTAGGCTTCTGTGGGTGACCCTTTAGGTTCACTACTTAATTTGACATAGGCTCACAACTTTTTGTGATTTATTAAATGTCAATTATTCTGATAGACTAAACTCTTTTAAACTAATTATTCTATCAATTAATCTCTATTAATTGAAGAGTACCCATTCTCTATAGTTGATGCCTAGCATAATCTCATGGAGCCCAACCAATTGGATAAATAAATTGAGGGTGAACCATTACGGCTTATGATTATTGTGCAAATACGGTCCTTCCATTTCCTATATCTCAAAAGAAGCCTAGGACAGGATGTTTGCCAGCTCTCTAATAGCCTTGATAACTATGTATCTATTCTTAATATTCAATTTCTCATTATGATCTCAACTTTGGAAAACTTTTTTTCCGAATTGTCAAATCACCTTGTGCGAAAATTTCTTGGAATCAATTATCTTAGAATACATAAGTGATCAACCCATTCTTTACAAATGAGTGAAATAGAACCTATCTTGGGACTCATCAACCATTATACTTAGGTAGCTTGTGCCTAAACTATGCCCCAAGCAATCCACTACATGGTCAGAGCGACGTCAAAGTATAAACACCTAAATATAGTGTTATTGCAGAACCCAAGTTAAAGAAGTAATTATATACACTATTGTAAGTTAGAGAATTTGCCACTATCGACGTGCTACTACAGCTATCTTGTGGTTTCTCTAAACAAGTTTGCAGTGAACTTATTCTCCAACAAGCACCTACTAATATGCATCTATGTCTAGCTTAGATTGCTCATAAAACAAGGCAATATCTAACTCTATGGAGTATGCTTCGCTAGTACAAGTCTATCAAAATCTTAGATGCCCTATCTCATAAGATTTTGTGACTTGAAATATTTAAAATCATGATCATAGTGACTTGTTTCATGATCACCATCATATGCGTAAGTGAATCCCATAATATTGTATAACTTAACGATTTCAACTAAATATATGTGAAGAAATCATAAACGCATAAGATGAAGAGGGCTAATTAATTGAGTATCATTCAATCAAGATTGTGCCACAAGTAGAGTAGTTTTACATATCAATTTAATTGGTTTGCAAGGTATTATTCCAAGAAGATGGACTTGAGATATTTTTTCAAAATAGATTTGAAAGGCCTTGCATCTCAAGTTTGCTAACTCATGTAATTTGTGCATGTCCAGCCCATTGAGTGTCTAAAAGGGAAACTTGAAGAGCATCCCATGGATCACAATTTCTTCATCGATGATCTAATATCAAAGGAATTAAAAAGCAACTCATTTCTAACCACTCAAAGATAGAAGGAGCCCAATCATGAAGTTTCAATGAGCTATGATCATTTTGAGATCAATGTATGAGTGAAATCAAGTTGCAAATTGAAAAGAAGTTGGTGCATGAAGATGTCATAATAATTCCTTTGATGTTGACAAGCCAATTAGTGGGAATGGCAAAATCATTTATCCTAGCATTGAGAAACAAGTTAAGAAATCTCTTATTAGTTATAAGACATAATGTTGGTTAGAGATTTGAATTTTTGAGTGATTACAATGGTGATTGAGTATTCGAGGAGCTTGATAATGAGGTTGTTGAGTTGTTGAAGCTACACAAGCACTATAGGGAGGAACTTAAGTGTTTAAAAAAATATTATTGCTTTCATTTGTTATTTTACTTTGTTTCAAATTCTAATAGAGTAGTTGTAGTTTTTTTTCTCAAAAAGCATGAGGTTGGTTTTGTTGTTGTCATTCTAATGCAACAACAAGACTTGAAAATGGATAAAGTACATAGGTAAATTGGGGAAAAAGCACTTATAAAGCTTAAGGCTATAACATTGGTTCAACAACTGCAACCTCAATCCTTTAGTGCATATTTTGCTTTGTTTGCACTAAAAGTAACCTAAAAAGATATAGGGGCACTCAATAAGTCAGGTGAGCCTCAATTAGGGCCATGACGCTATGGTAAGTTTCTATAGGAATCAATTATGTCGTGTTAAGGCTATAGAATAAGCTTCAGTATCGAGCAGCTTGGGCCAAAATGTTGAGGAAAGTTGTTGGAAAAAGTAGCTCTATCTAGTTGAATATACAGTACTGGCCTTAGTCCTTTGGTGCTCAATATTGTTGTAGGTTAAGCATTGCAAATTGTTTCTTTTTTTTTTTTTTGTAATTTAAAACATCTTTTACTCTCTACACTCTAAGCACTTTAAATCTTTATACCTAAAAAATCTAAATTTCTTACATTTATTGCACTCAAAACATCCTTTAACTGAATATAGAATAAATTTGGCACATTTCCACCAATTGAATTCAAGATGTTCTTTGCTTGCCTTTTGCAAACACCATTCACGTAAAGATGCTAACTCTCAACCTTATGATTTTCTCAGTAATAATGTATGCTTAATTCAATTATTGGGAAGTCGTTCACTTGATTGTGATACTTCAGTTATCTAGAAATTGCATGCCAGTTACAGTTTGAGAAATTTAAATTGCATTTTGAATGTTTATGAAAACTTTTAGATTTTAATTAGTTTTATTATGGGGATAGATGTTTTTAGTTGAATTTCTTGATCATTTTATTATATGTATTTGATAAAGGTAAAGAATTCATCATACGTATGCTTACATTTGGTTGAATTAAGTTTCATTGAGGCATGTATGCCAGATGTTCAACAAATTGCCCCTATAAGTAAATGTGTAATTTTTGTACATCATCTTTCTTTATCTTCAATTAAGATATCTGACATGTTTCCTTGAGTAGCTTTTACTCAAGTTATGGAGGTGAAAATAAGATGAATAAGGAAAAGCACTTAGTGGAATGCATTTGTTTATATTTTGACTAAATTAGCATGGTTTACTCTATATTCTATCAATCGTACTTATACTATCTCATCTTTCGATATGATTACATATACATTGTGCACTCACTATAACTTTGGCATGAGTTTGTTAGCCTTCTAGTTTCATACCTAAGGAATAGTATTGTGCCTTGAGCCAAATTGCAAATGTGCTAATCCTCACCAATTTTGTTGAACATGTTAAAGTATCTTTCCATGCAATAGTACTAAATATAAGTTTCTACTTGTCCATGCTACACTCTCAATTGTAGTTACACTTGGCTATGCAAGAAATAAGTTAGAATGACTGCACTTATTTTTAGAGTTAAGTAGGAGCATGTGGGGGAAATGGCTATGCAATGGGGCCCATGGGATAACCAAACCATAAGGATTATTATTTTAAGAAGTCTCTACAAGCATGAGAGAAGATTGGTTGAGGCACTCCATAGACGAGGTTGAGTTGGCAAAACTCACTCTAAGATAGATCCTGCTAAATAAGAGATAGTTGATTTTATCCGCATAGAGATGGATCTAGTTCAATGGATTCACCCACTCAATATATGATTGCTAGCATGTGACGATTGAACTCTTGCATAAGATGGCACACTTTGTTGGAATAATGCCCCACAAGCCAATTAGATTGGCGTGTATAGCTACTCTATGAAATAATCTTGATTGAATGGTGGCCGTCTTCATCTTATGCATTTATGATTTCTTCCTATGCATTTGGTTGAAGGCCATATATCATACAAGGCTATGGGACTTGGTCTTATACATATGATGGTGATCATGAAACAAGTTTGTACAATCTCGATTTTAAATATTCCAAGTTATAAAATCTTATAAGATGAGGCATCTAAAATTCAGATAAACTTGCACTAATGATTCATACTCTAAGGAGTTGGATATTGCCCCATTTCATGTGCATGCGCAATATCTATGTTTAACATGGATGCATGTTAGTAGGTGCTTATTAGAGAATAGGTGAAGGCACATATAGCACTAGGATCCAATAATAAAGCTAAAAATAAATTAGGCTACACATGTTAACAAGATCCAAGCAAGCTATTGATTTAGATTTTGAATGAGAATTACCTTGATTTGCTCAAAAACAAGGAAGAGATGACAAACACTTCTTCAATCCAAAAATTGTCATTCAGCGGCACAGCAGATTTGGAACAACTCTCGCCCAATCTAAGATTCTCCAAAAATTCCAAATATTTTGTAGAACATTTTCAACTCCTTGATAAATCTAATATAAAAAATTTAGCCCAAAATACCTCAGATAAGTGCCATAATAAAATTGCCAAATGGACTGCCCTGACAATGGATCTCCAAAGGCTAGCAATCTAATTATCTTGCCTCTAATAATATGATTCACACACCAATGCTGGATCCTAATCTCCTTAATATCAGCTTAAAAATAGAAGAAGACATACAGAGATGAAGGCTTTATTTGAGGTAGAAGAAGTAAAGAGAAAGTGAAGCTTCAACACATGAAGTAACATTTGAGATTTGGGGGGCAAATGTGAGATAATCTAGTTGTTCACATGAAGCATCATTAGCCACCCCTCTCTCCCTTTATATCTATATATAGAGTGAGGATGGTGTGATGCCAAGATGGCATCACATGTTCCTTAAGGGGCACCACCAACTTACCTTTCAAGTTGGCAAGTTGTAATTCAAATGTGAATTTGAATTTTGTGTGCATTTCAATTACGTTTGGAATATCATTACAAATTAATTAAAATGCCATACCAAATGAAAGTTTCATTTGAATTTTCCCTCCAAAATAGATTCCTCTCATTATTTAAATTAAACACTTTAATCCCACTAATTATCCTTTGACTTAACTCATAAATCAATTATCTTAACTCTTCAGGCTAGTCATATTTAACTTAGCACTTAAGCTAACTCGACCATTTGATAGTCATGTGGCACAAAATAATTAATTCCTTAATTATTAGTCTAATTTAACTCCTAAAATTAGTTGGCCAATTTAAAACTTAAATTAATCAAGCCAAAATGACCTCAATTTTCTCCAACCTTAAAATCGGTCCACAAAGAGTAATTTTCCAACTTTTAGAAAATTCCTTCATCATATAGGAATTTCAATTAGCTTTTGCGTCTAACCTATTAGGTTCTACCATTCATCTGACATGGGCTCACAACCATTGTAACTTTTAAATATTGAGTATTTATTTTAGTTTAAACACATTTAAACTAATTGACTCAATTCAATTAATCTCCAATAATTGAAGAGTACCTGCTCTCCATGGTTGATGTCCAACCTCAAGCCCATGGAGCCCTACAAATTAGCCAAAGTGAATGCTTTTGGAAAACCATTATAGCTCTATGCGTGCCATGTAAATACAGTCATTTTATCTCCTATCTCCCAAAAGAGGCCTAGGATAAGATATTTGTTGGCTCTCTGATAGCCTTGATACTATATTTCTATTTTTAATATTTGATTCCTTTATATGACCTCATCTATGGAAAAAATATTTTCCAAATTATCATGCTACTTTGCATAAGGATTGCTTGGAATCAATTATTATAGAATACATAAAAAATGTACTCGCCTTTCATAATGATAAGGAGTCAAGTTCCATCTTGGATCTCACAAGCCTCCATATCTAAGTAGCTTATGCCCAATCACCACTGGAACAGCCTACTAGGTGACCAATGAGGACTAAAAGTCTGAGGACCTAAACACAAGGTTAATTGGATTCTCATATTAGAGAACTAATTATATGCACTAGCGTAAGCTAGAGAACTTGCCACTACCGACTTGCCACTATAACTATTTAGTGGACTCTCTGGATGGGCCTTTAGTATCTTATTTTCTAATAAGCACCTACTAACATGCATTCATATCTCATATGGGATTGCTCATGGAACGGAGAAACATCTAAGCCTTGAATTTATGCATCATTAATACAGGTCTATCTGGACCTTAGATGCCCTATTTTGTAAGATCTTATGACTTGAAAGATTTAAGATCATAACCATGTAAGAATTATTCCATGATCACTACCCAGTGCGTGACCAAGTTCCACAGTCTTGTGTGATCTAAAAGCTTCATCCAAATGTTAGTAAAGTAATAATGAGCATAAGATAAAGTTGGCCATATAATGAATATCATTCAATTAAGATTATATTACAAGTGAAATATTTTGCATGCCAATCTAATTTTCTTGCAGGGCACAATTCTAACAATCTCTCACTTTCCCTAAAGCCAATTCCCCATAGCTTTAAGGCCTATTTTCTCAAGATTTCCTTCAAAGAGCGTTTACATTTAGGGGTTTAAATAGTAGTTCTACTATATTCTTTTTTTAGGCAACTTTCTCTACTTAATTATCGCCTCTATCAATTAATATCATATATTAAGTGATAATGCTTTACTATTTTGGATTACTGATGAGATCTTGGTTCAAGTCCTAAGTTGTCTTCCAAAGACAATTGTAGGTGCATGCATGCTAGACTCTATATCCAACTCTTAGATGAAGTTTCTATTCAAATACCTTCCTTTGTGGGTTTTGAAACTACAATCACCTTAGTGGTAATCTCAACTGGGGTGCCTTATTTAGAATTCTTCTAACTCACCATGCTACCATTACGGTAAAATATAAATTCTTAAGTAAATTTTAGGTCATCTACATCAGATTGAAAAGTAGAATCCAAAAGCCCTTCGAGTTTCAATTTTCTATTGACGTGTACCAAAAATAAGTCCTTTGTCCATCTCAAATACTTAAGGATTATTTTAAAAGCTATCTAGTGACATTCACTGGGATTGGATTGGAAATGACTTGTAACACTTACAGTATATGCCAAATCCTATTTTGTACATTGAACAACATATAATACGTTCCCTATAGTGGATGCCTAAGGTATGTGGGACATTCTATATCTCTCATTGTGAGTCCTAGGGGCCCTAGACTTGGAAAGACAAAGACCATATCCTATCGGAAGAAATCCCTTCTTGGATTCTTTCATACTAAACCTCTTTAGTATCTTGTCAATATATGGTGTTTAGAAAAGCCCCAACATCCTCCCCAATCTCTATCTATAGATACATATTTCTAATACGTAAGATATTTTTCCTAAATCCTTTATGAAGAATTGAGTAGAGAACCATGCTTTACGACACTTTAACATTTCTCTCTCATTATTAATGAGAAGAATGTTATTGACTTAAAACATAATAAATTGTATACTGCTCCCACTAGCCCTTTTTGTACACACTAGGTTTATACATACATTTTACAAAGCCAAATAATTTGACTTTCTAATCAAAATATATGATCCAATTTTGAGACATTTGTTTGAGTCCATAAATAGATCTCTTGAGTTTGCAAACTATTTGCTTACTTCCTTTGGATGTAAAATCTTGTGATTGCTCTATATGATTTTTTTTTCAATGTTTCCATTGAGAAAAATAGTTTTCACATCCATTTTGCCATATTTCATAGTCATAATATGCGGCTATGGAAAATAAAATCTGAATAGACTTAGGTATTGCAACCAATGCAAAGGTTTTCTCCAAGTCAATACTAGATCTTAGAGTGGAATCGTTTGCCATAAGTCATGCCTTAAAGGTTATTACCTCTCTATCAACTCCTAGCGTTTGCTTATAGATCCACTTGCAACTAATAAGAACTATTCCCTTTGTTGGATCTACCAAAATCCTTACTTTGTTGGAGTACATAAAGTCCATTTCGGATCTATGGTGTCAAGCTAATATCTTGAATCTATATCTAACATAGCTTTCTCATAGGTCTTCAAATCATTATTCAATTGACCCATCTCACGAAGGAATTCGAGCCTTTGGGTTGCTTCTTGATCTGGTCCAACCTTCTTAGAGGTTGTATGTAAAGCTCTTTGATATTTATTTATTTCTACCACTTGTAGGATTTGATGATCATCTTGAACTCTATCAAGTTCAACAACAACGTCGTTTCTATCTAATAGAAATTTCTTTTTCCAAAAAAGTGGTGTTCCTCAAAACAAAACACTTTTTGTTCTAAGGGATCATAGAAATAATAACCTAAAGACTCTCTTAGGTATCCCATAAACTTTCAACAAGTGCATCTACTATCCAACTTGTCTCTTCCTAACTGTCTCACATAAACGGGAAACCCACAAACCTTTAGATAATGGTAAGATAGTACTTTACCTTACCACATCTTATGTGGTGTCTATGAAATTGACTTTGGAGTTACTACACTTAGTAACTTCATTACCATCTATATGTCGAATCCCTAAAAGAATATTAGCACATTGGAGAAGCTCATCATAGAACGTACCATGTCCAACAAGGTATAATTTCTCTTTTTAGCTATTCCATTATGTTAAGGTATGCTAGGTAGAGTCCATTCAGAGAGAATCCCATTCTTCTTTAGATAATTCAAGAATTCAATACTTAATTATTCTCCTATTTGATCCAATTAAAGAGCTTTAATACTAAGTACCTTTTGCTTTTCTACTTTATACTGATACATTTTAAACCTTTCAAAAGCTTTAGACTTATACTTCACAAGATACACATGTTTGAATTTATAGTTCATAAGATACACATGTCCGAACTGAGTATAATTATCGGTGATGGTGATAAAGTAAGAATAGCTATTTCTCAACATTTGTAGAGATAAAATCCAAAAAACTTGTGGTGTGCTCCATTTGTCTCCCACAAGGATCCCTAGTCATTGTTTCCCTTCAAACAAGATTCACAAGTAAGAAGGTCCTCAATGCCACTAACTTTTAACACTTTGAGAGATTCTAACTTGTTCATCCTATTTCCTTTTTTTTTTTTTTTGGAAATATGCTCAAGTCCTACATGCCATAAAATGGCATTTTCTTGGTTATTTAATTTTCTTACTTTATTGAAGGTGCATTAGTGATGGTTAAGAATTTAATACGTATAATCCTTTGTTAAGTATACCATTAGCAACTAACGTACCAATTCTTTAATGCCTTCAATCTCCCATTTGATATAGAAGGATCAAATCCTTTGCTATTCAAAAATGGGAATTGAAATAATGTTCTCAACCATATATGGTACACAATAACAAGGGTTCAATACAATTATTGAATTTTTTAAGTCTTACTTATTATATACCTTCAGCTTAGGCCGTAACTCTTGCTCTTTTGCTAAGATGTTGGATCATATCCCCATCACTTAGTTTTATTCTTTTTTCTATTCTTTGTAACAACTTACAAAGAAAAGAACCACATACAATATTATATATCCATGAGGAAGAATTTATCCTTAAATGCACTTCAATATGGTACATACCCTTCTCAAAGGTTGGAAGGTATACCTTGCAATATTGCTTCCAATGGCCTATCTCACTAAAGTTAAAACAAGTAATATAGACTATTTCTTCTATAATTTTTTTTACTCTTTTGGATGCCTTTAATGGTTATTATCCCTTCGAGGAAGAACATTTCTTCCTTTTACCACCTTTTTTAGCACCTCTACGGCCCATAGACTTGGAGAGGAAAACAAGTGTCAAAGGTTTGCCCATATCATGGTAGTCTCCTTCTCGATCAACACTTTGATTAGTAAAACTCAACGAAGATATGAGGATCAAATTCTCATGGAGATCATTGTTCATCACTACATCCAAGTTGAAAATATTTTCCATGCCTAATAATCTTTAGACTGTAGTCGTTGACATATGACTTCACATCCATCCTAACTTGAAAGAATTTCTTTGACAATATGAACTTCTCATACTTTGTTTTGTTTTACAACTCTTATAAACTTTAACCAAGGTACTATTTATATATCCTTGAGATTGATAAAGTTTATAGATGCCATTATGAGACTATGGGATAGGAAAATCCTACACCTAATTCGTGAACTTTTCATATAGCTCTTGATCAACGATAATCCCCAAAGGATTAGGAACACCTTGATATAGGACATATACCCACTTTTAGGAATCTAGAATAATTTTTGAGGTTAAGTCCACCGTGGAAGTTAGGCCTAATTGGTTTATTGGTTTCCAAAATAACATTGAGTGGTTGTTTAAGCCATTCTTAAGATTTCATAAATCCTCAAAAACGAAAAAGAAAATATAAGCATGTGGTTGAATATTGATATTTGAAAACATGTTCATGGACTTTCAAGGATATTTTTCTCCTACTATTTTATCAATTCGTCACCTTTAGAAGAATCTAGAAAATATATTTTCTAGTAAGAATCAAGACCTTAAGGACTTGTAATTGGACCACTATGACTATATGTATGTCTACAAATAATCTAAAGGTAAACAACTTTTGCTAATTGTATCTCATACAACTCTTGATGTATTTTGTCTCACCTTTACATGTAAATCCCCTATAAGGATAACCCCTACATTACTCGATTTTAAGTCAAATCTACCAATCAAACTTTGATTTAAGATGGGCACCACAACATCCCTCGTGATCGAGTATATAATGCATCGGCATTCTCAAATCAAAGGTGCATTATACGCTAAGTATATGGTTATAACTTTCCATCCAAGCGTGACCCCTATGATTGGATGAATATCACAAAAAGTTGGTAGCATCATCATGCCATATACTATTAGTAGAAGGCATGGATTAATTGAAACTCTTTTAATTTGTGTCCATTTAACTTAATATTTGAAAGTACTTAGACATTCTGAGAGTAAAGCTTTTGCTTGCAAAGATCACATCAATTTTTTATCTTTTTATTTAGATTTTCTATATCCTAAACATGCGTCTCATGTATCAATAGGATATGGAAAGCATAAATAAGTAAATCTACCTAACATGCTCCTAGGGTGGGATGACCATGAACCGAATGAAATGATGCACTTAGAGACATAGGTGCACCACTCGGTTAATTTTAAGTAGGTTGATTAAATTTAGCTATTACATGAGTATGTTTGCATATATTCATAGGTCTTCAAGCCCTCATGAATCTTATTTGCTCCTTACAACTTTTACAAGAGAAAGAAGACCTCACTCTTAGTGATTCTACCCTCAAAACTTTTACAAGATAGAAAAAATAGGCTTGCAAGACCTATTTAATATAACCCATTTCAACAACTTGAAATAAATAAAAGCAATATGAAAAAGCTCATGAACATCCCGATTCATTCATCATTCATTTAACATTTAAATGAATAATAAATAAATCTAGAATTGACATTTAATTCTAACAATTAAATTCTTATCTCATAAACAAATAATTGGCCAAGCAAAAGCAAGCATAACATTTATGCATTAATGGGAGATTAACTTAGACAAGATTTAAAATCAATCAAAAGTGTCCAACACAATTTAGAGAACTTGCACAACATTTGTGCATCAATTATGTGTGATTCAAATCGGATTTTGGATTTTGGTCACTAAAGGAACCAAAAACAAAGCTCAAAACTAGTCCAACCCAAATCAGGCAATGTTGGCTAAGGTGTGTGCATTGCTATGTGGTAACTCTTGGTTGCTACCCTGCTGCTCATTGCCATCGCTTAGCAGCTTCTCTATTTTGGGGTCAAGCTGAGTCAAGTCAATTTTGGCTCAACCTTTATGTACCAAAAACTCTAGAACAACTTCTAAACATTAAAACACATATTATAGATGAAACTTTAGATCTAAAATACCTTTCAAAAATGAAATTTCAAGTGCTTAATCATGCTTAAAAAAATTAAGTTAAATAGAAAATTGCATTCTTCAAAAATCTCCAACACAACTTAATCAAATCGGATCTAAAAATGGCTAAAATGCTTTTAGGCCATCATCAACATGATATGTCAACATATAACATTATCCATTGCTAAATGAACATTCAACATTAGAAGCTATGAATTAAACTATACTAATCATATGAATTAACACTTAAAACATTTATTGCAAGCTTTCAATTCATCAATTAAGGAGCCACACACAATATCATCCAAACACCCCAACTAATCATATGAATCAAGAATTTGGTGATTTTGATCAATCCACCACATGAATCAATCATTCAAAAAAATTCAAATCAAAGCATGAATTAAGCTCTGATACCATGTGAAGGCACACATAGCACTAGGATCCAATAATAAAACTAAAAATAAGCTAGGCTACACATGCTAACAAGAATCTAAACATGCTATTAATCTAGATTTGGAAGAAGAATTACCTTGATTTGCTCAAAAATAAGGAAGAGATGAAGAACACTTTTTCAATTTCGAAACAGTCATATAACAGCACAGCGAATTTGGAGCAACTTTCAGCAATCAAAACTTCTCCAAAAATTCCAAAATTTGATAGCATCTTCTCAACTCCTTGATGAATCTACTATAGGAAATTCAACTCAAAAAGCTATAGTGAACTACCAGAATAAAATAGCCAAAGTTACTGTCCTAATAGTGAATCTATTGGAATAGTGCCCTACAAACCAATGAGATTGGCTTTGTAAAAATAATCTTGATTGATTAATATTCTTTATATGGTCATCTTCATCATATGCTTTACTTCACTTCACTGGCATTTGAATAAAGCCCTTAGTTAACCCAAGACTGCAAAACTTGATTTGGTGACCATGGAATAAGTCTCACACAATTGTGATCTTAAATCTTCCAAGTCATAGAATCTTATGAGATGGGGCGTCTAAGATTTGAAAAGATTTGCACTAATGATGAATAAATCAAGAGTTGGAGATTACTCTGTTCCATGAACAATTGTATGAGATACCAATATATATTAGTGGGTGCTTTTTAGAGAACAAGACACTGAAGACCTACCAGAGAATTTACTAGATAGCCATGCCAATTTGGTAGTGACTAGATTTCTTGCTAACACTAGTATATATTATTAGCCCTTTGACTTGAAGATCTATAGTAACCATATGTCTGGTCCTCATGCTTTGACTATTTCTTGACCATTTAGCAGGTCTTTTGGGTTGAGATTGGGTATTAGTTACTTGGCATGGAGGTTTATGAGATCCAAGAGAGAATCCAACTCCTCACTGTTGTGAAGGACAAGCGCATCTCTTATGTATATGATCAATTCCCAAAAATCCTTAAGTAAGGTAGCGTGACCATTTGGAAAAAGGAGTTTTTCAAAGGTAAGGTCACACAATGAGATCATACACTGAGAATAAAGACATAATATTGATGCTATTAGGGAGCTGACAAATATTTTGCCCTAGGCCTCTTTCGAGAGATAAGAGACAGAAAGACCGTATTTGCATGGTACGTGTAGAGCGACGATGGTTCTCTAAAATATTCATTTCGGTTAATTATTTGGGCTCCAAAAGCTTGAGGTTGGACATCAACCATCGAGATTGGGTACTCTTCAATTAGTGAGATTAATTGAATTGAGTCGATTAATATAAAAAGAGTTTTAAATTAAAATAAATATAAAATATTCAAAAGTCAGTAGAATTTGTTAGTCTATGTCTAATGAATGGTAGAACCTATTGGGTCACACAGAAAATCCAATTAGATTTTTAATTGATGAAGAAAATTTCCTAATTGGTAGAAAAAGCTTTCTCCTAGGAGACTAATTTTAGGTACCAAGTTTGAAGGTCAATTTTAGCTTAACTAATTTAAATATTAAATTAATCAACTAATTTAAGGAGTTAACTTAGATCAATAATGAAGAAGTTAATTATTTGGTGCCAACATGACCAATAATTAGTCAAGTCAACTTAAAGAGTTAAGTTAACAAAAAAAAAAGCATAAAAATTAAGCTAGTTTGACATAATAAGTTAAGTCAAAGAATAATTAATTAAATTAAAGAGTTTAATTTAATTAATGAGAAGAATGAATTTTGGAGGGAAAATTCATATGAAGAGTTCATTTAAATTAGCATCTTAATTAATTTGGAATTAGATTCCAAATGTAATTAAAATGCAAATGGAATTCAAATGAGATTTGAATTTAATTTGCCACCATGGCAACCCACTTGATTGCCACCCTCATGCATTATGTGATGTCACCTTGGCATCACATATTTTTAGCATCTATATACAGATATAGATAGAGAGGGTTGGTCATAGCATCACAGTTGGTGTGAAGAATTAGATTCTTAGCAAAATTCCATCTAAAAACCATCTTGCAAGCATTACATTCATATGTTGAAAGCTATGCTCTCTTCTTCTTCCCTCCAACCTAAAATTGGCCTCCACCATTGTTGTATCTCCGGTCTTACTCCAACTTATAGACCAGATATTTTGGAAGACCTAATTGGTGTGTGGATCATTACAATAGAGGTAAGGCACTTGACTTGCTAGATTTTGGTGATCTACTTGCACAGAGTCCAGTTTGGCAAATTTCTTCAAGAAGCTCCAAAAAGCTTTTCTTTGTAAAATTTTTGCAGAGAGTTTTTGAAGGTGTTGAGAAGCTCCAATAACTGTTTCATAAATTTTGGAGGATTTTTGGTTAGGTAATTTTTGCACTCTTCCAGATGCGCCAGTTGTAAACAGTTTCTGGAATTATGAAGAGTTTAGAAGTCTCTCCTTAGATTTTGGTTTTCAAGGTAATGCCCTCATCAAATATAAATCTATAGCATGATTAGATTCTTGTTATGCTTGTGATCACTATTTAGTTTCATGCTTTTTAAGTTTTGATAATTAGATCCTAGTGCCTTATTTGCTTTCAAGTGGTATCAAAGCTCAAATCATGTTTAGATTTGGATTTTTCTTGGGTGATTGATTTATATGCGAAGGTTTGTATGGTATTAGAGTCCAATTATTTTCAAAAACATAAATAAACTAGCCTAAACAACACCACAAAGATCTAGACATGGATAGAATTTAGATTTATAAATGGAAAATACCTAGGTGAAAGTAGAAAATTTGAAGAGCAAGAAAACTCTTTTCAACCGTCAAGTAGGTTCTTCATCGATGCAACAGAATCACCACTAATTTTCCCTAAGAAGGACTCCTTTTTTTTTGGCTAAAATTTTTACTAAAACTCCTCAACCCTTTAAAGATTCTTCAGCTCAAATTTTAGGCTGATTAGAACACCATAGGTACTCCCAAAAAAAGTAAAATTTGGCTGCTAGAAACTGCTCTAATCAAGAGCAAAAGCAACCAAAATAGATTATCTCTAATGTAAATATCCACACACCAAATATATGGCCTATTCTCTACAAAAAGGCTAGAAAATCTACACAGAATTAGGGAAGGAAGGCTAGGAACATTTAGGTGAAAGCAGAAGGGAGAATGAGAGAGTGATGGAAGGCTAACAATTTAGATTCCCACAACACAATGTTGTTGGGAGAAAATCACACAAAATGTGCATGCTTAGCATCCATTTGGCTGGCCACTCTACTATATCCATATATAGAAGTGGTCACACACCTCCCACAATGAGGTGATGCCAAGTGTCCCTTGCTTAGGTGGCCACTAACTTGTGATTAGTGAATTTAATTGAAGTATAAATTTTCTCTAATGAAATGTCTTGCAATCAAAATTTTAATTATTATTAAATGAACTCTTCATTTAACAATCCTCCCAAAAATTATCTCTCCAACTTAATTAAATTAAACATTAGAAATGTCTTGCAATCAAATTTCTAATTATTATTAAATGAACTCTTCATTTAACAATCCTCCCAAAAATTATCTCTCCAACTTAATTAAATTAAACACTTTAATTTAATTAATAATCATTTGACTTAACTCTTAAGTCAAAGCGCTTAACAATTTAAGCTAGTTTAAATTAACTTAACCTTTAAATTAATTTGACCAATTTAACATTTGAATTGATCAAGCCAAAATGATTAAAATTTTGCCTCTTCCAAAAATCAGCCATCAAATTTCTAACTATTAGAAAATTCCCCTTCTTTCAATAGACAATGTTATTAGCTTTTGTGTATGACCTATTAGGTTCTACCATTCATTGGACATGGGCTCACAACTCCTTATGATGATTTTTGGAATATCAAACAATCACTTTAGTTTAAACTCCTTTAAACTGAGCGACACAATTTAATTAATTTCTATAATTGAAGATT
The DNA here is from genome assembly GCA_014898725.1 of Jacaranda copaia. Classification (NCBI taxonomy): domain Eukaryota; kingdom Viridiplantae; phylum Streptophyta; class Magnoliopsida; order Lamiales; family Bignoniaceae; genus Jacaranda; species Jacaranda copaia. Next base: position 263,968 of record JACGDI010003564.1, on the reverse strand, counting down.
TTCCAATCTCTATGGTCGATGTCCAATCTCATGCCTATGGAGCCTAACTAATTAGTCGAAATGAATGCTTTTGAAGAACCATTCTAGCATTGCCCTAAAAGCCAATGAGATTGGCCTTGTAAACTATTTCACTCATGGTATAATCTTGATTGAATGATATTCTTTATATGGCCATCTTCATCTTATACTTTGTTTCACTTCACTAGCATTTGGATGAAGCCCTTATATCACCTATGATTATGGGACTTGGTTTGGTGACCATGGAATAAGTCTCACACGATTATGATTTTAAATCTTTCAAGTCATAGGATCTTATGAGATGAGGTATCTAAGATATGGACAAACTTGTATTAATGATGCATAAATCTAAGGATTGGAGACAGCTCCATTCCATAATTAACTGTATGAGATACAAGTGTATATTAGTGAGTGCTTGTTACAGAACAATGTACTGGAAACAAACTAGAGAATCTACTAGATAGCTATAGTGGCAAGTTGGTAATGGCTAGTTCTTCTACTTACACTAGTGCATATTATTAGTCCTCTAACTTGAGGGTCCATGGTAACCTTATGTCCAGTCCTCATGCTTTGACTCTTTCTTGACTACCTAGTGGGTCTTTTGGGTTGAGATTGAGTATGAGATACTTGGCATAGAGGCTTGTGAGATCTAAAATAGAGTTTGACTCTTTATCTTTGTGAAGGGTGAGTGCATCTTTTGTGTGTTCTATAATGATTGATTCCAAGAAATCCTTGTGCAAAGTGATGTGATAATTTGGTAAGGCATTTCCAAAGATGAGTTCATGAAGGAATCAAACATTAAGAATAGAAACATAGTATTGAGACTATTAGGGAGCCGACAAATATCTTGCTCTAGGCCACTTTTGGGAGATAGGAGACCAAAGGATCGTATTTGCATGGCATGCGTAATGCTAGAATGGTTCTTCAAGAGCATTCATTTTGACCAATTAGTTGGGCTCCATGGGCTTGAGGTTGGACATCAACCGTGGAGATTTGGTACTCTTCAATTAATGAGATTAATTAAATTTAGTTGCTTATTTTAAAAGGAGTTTTAAACTAAAATGAGTATAAGATATTCAAAAGTCACAAAGAGTTGTGAGCTTATGTCCAATGAATGGTAGAACCTATTAGGTCACACACAAAATCCAATGACATGATCTATTGAAGGAGAATTTTCTTAGAGTTAGAAAATGTATGACTAATTTTTGGATGAGGCAAAATTGTAGTTATTTTAGCTTGATCAATTTAAATGTTAAATTGGTCAAATTAATTTAAGATTTAAATTGAGATCAATTAAGTAAAGGTTAATTAATTAATTTCATATGATTATCAATTGGTAAAAATTAATTTAAAGGTTGAGTTAATTTTAACTAGCTTAAATTGTTAAGTGCTTTGACTTAAGAGTTAAGTCAAACGATTATTAATTAAATTAAACATAATTAAATTAAAGTGTTTAATTTAATTAAGTTGATGAGATAATTTTTGAGGGAATTATTAAATGAAGAGTTCATTAATAAGAATTAGAATTTAATTGTAAGGTATTTCATTAGATGAAATTTGTGCTTCACTAATCACAAAGTTAGTGACCACCTAAGCAAGGGTCACTTGGCATCACCTCCTTATAGGAGGTGTGTGACCACGCCTATATATGGATATGGTAGAGTGGCTGGCCAGAGGTATGAGAGGTGTGCACATTTTGTGTGATTTTCTCCCAACAATATTGTGTAGTGGGAATCTAAATTGTTAGCCTCCCAATATTCTTTCCTTCTGCCTCCTCCTTCCGCCGCAATATTCCCAGCCTTCCTCCCCTCATTCTCTGCTTATTTTCCAACTTTTCCATATAGAATAGGCTATAGATTTAGTGTGTAGACTTTTACATTAGAGGCAATCTATTTTGGTTGAATTTGCTCTTAACTAGAGCAGTTTCTAGTAGCCGATTTTTGCTTCTTTTAGGAGTACCTATGGTGTTTTGATCAATCTCAAATTTGGATTGTATAATCTTCAAAGGTTTGATAAGTTCCAATAAAAATGTTAGCCAAAATGGAGAAGTCTATCTTGGGTAAAATCAGTGGTGATTCTGCTGCGTCGGTGAAGAGCCTATTTGACGATTGAAGAGAGTTTTCTTGCTCTTTGAATTTTTTGCTTTCACCCAGGTATTTTCATCTTATAAATCTAAATTCTATGCATGTATAGATTCTTGTGGTGTTGTGTGGGCTAGTTTATTGAATTTTTTTGAAATATTTGGATCCTAGTGCCACATAAACCTTCAAGTGGTATCGAAGTCATATTCATGTATGGATTTGGATTTTGCTTGGCTTGGGTGATTTGTTCTTGTGAAGAACTGATCAATATCACCATGTAATCAATTCATATGCTGGGTTGGAGTGTATGGATGATCTTGCTTGTGGCTCCTTGATTGATGGATTGAATCATGCTATTATGTGCTTTAATTGTTAAATAATATAATGGGCACGTTTTGATTCATTTTGCTAATGATAAATTTTGATTTGTTATTGGTGAATGTTATACTATGATATAGCGTGTTTTGTGTGGCCTTAAATTATTTTGGTCATTTTTGGGTCCAATAAGATTGGATATAATTGGAGATTTTTGAATAATATGATTCTTGGTTAAACTTACTTTTCTAGCATCTTTGGCACTTGATATTTCATCTTTAAAAGGTGTTTTAATCTAAAATTTTCACCTATGTTGTGTGTCTTGATGTTTAGAAATTGTTCTAAAATTCTTAGAACACAACAATTGAGCTGAAAATGGCTTGATTCGGCCATGAACCCCAAAATGGGGTGTTGCTGGCTTGTGGCAGTCCATAGCAGTGAGCAAGCCTCAATAGACAGCCCTTAGTTGGGTTTAGGATAGGTTTTGAGCTTTTTCTTTGGTTCGTTTAGTGACCAAACTTGTTTTGAAACATACACATTGGTTGCACAAATGTTGTGCAAGGCTAAAAAATTATGTTGGACACTTTTTAGTTGCTTTTAAAACTTGTTAAAGTTGATCTCCAAATGTGGCAAAAATATGATGCATAAGTGTTATGCTTGTTTTTTTATGACTGATTATTTGTTAATTTGATTAGCATTTAATTGGTGGAATTGAATGTTAATTCTTGGTTTTTTGAATGGATTATGAATAAATGGTGGTGATCATGAGCCTTTCAATATTGATTTTATTATTTCAAGTTGTTGAAATGTATTGTATTAAATGGGGCTTGCATGCCTCTTATTCTATCTTGTAAAAGTTATGAAGTAGAATCACTAGGAGTGAGGTTTTTTTTCTCTTGTAAAAGTTGCAAGGAGCAAAAAGGATCTAAGAAGGCTTGAAGACCCATGAATGTATAGAATACATTCATGTAATAGCTTAGTTTAATCAACCCACCTAAAATCAATCGAGTGATGAACCTATGGCTCTAAGTGCATCATTTAGTTAAGCTCATAGTTATCCCACTCTAGGAGCATGATAGGATATTTACCTATTATGCTTTCCATATCTTATTGACGTATAAGACATATAATTAGGATATAGAGAACCTAAATAAAAAGATAAAAATGATGAGAATTTTGCAAGCAAAAACCCTTCACTTAGAAGGTCTAAGTGTTTTCAAATAGTAAGTCTAACTGGATATAAATTAAAAGAGTTTTAATTAACCCAAGCCTTCCACCAATAATATTTGCCATGACAATGCTACTAATTTTGTGTGATGGCACTTGGTCATGGTGGTCACACTTAAGAACCCTTGTGCATTGGCACTCGATCATGGGGGATGTTGTGAGGCCATCTTGAATCGAAGATTGATTGATGGGTTGGACTTAACACTTAGTAATATAGATGGCACATAGTCACGTAGGTTTATATGAAAAGTGAGGCAAAATATATTAAGAGTTGCATGAGATGCAGTTAGCAAAAATTGCTTACCCTTCAATTTCTCGTGGATGGCACTCGATCACGAGGGTCCGTTAGCAAGTTATTGGGGTCTTGATTCTCACTAAGAAATTTGATTTCCTGAAATTTTCTTAGGGTGGAGAATTTAATAGAATAGTCGGAGGAAAACATACTTTAAAGACCATGAACATATTTTTAATATCATATTCAATCACATGCTTATATTCTCTTTTTCACCTTTGAGGATTTGTGAAATCTTAAGAATGGCTAATAATTCCACTCAACATTATTTTAGAAACCAATAAACCAACCAGGCCAAACTTCCATAATTCACTTAACCTCAAAAATCATTCTAGATATCTAGGAGCAGATATAGGTCCTATATCATGGTACTTTTAATCCTTTTGGGATTAATATTGATCTAGAGACATGTGAAAAGTTTACAAACTAAGCTTAGGATTGTCCTATCCCTCAATCTCATGATGGCATCTATAAGCTTTAAAAGCCTCAAGGATACATGAATAGTATCTTGGTTAAAGTTGACAAAGAAGTTCGTGTTGTCAAAGGAAACTTTTCAAGCTAGGATAGATGGAAAGTCATATGTCATCGACTATGGTCTGAAGATGATTAGGCATAGAAAAGCTTTTCAATTTGAACATAGTGATAAACAATGATCTCCATGAGGATTTGATCCACACGTCCTCATTGAGTTTTATTGATCAAAGTGTTGATATTGAAGGAGACTACCATGATAAAGGCAAACCTTTGAAATTTGTTTTCTCCTCCGAGTCTATGGGCCCATTGGGTGCTTGAAAGGGAGGTAAAAGGAAGAAATGTTCTTCCTCTATAGGAAAATAACTATTAAAATCATCCGGAGGAGTCAAGAAGATCATAAAGGATATAGTTGATATTATTTGACTCTACTTTGGCAAGATAGGCCATTAGAAGCACTATTGCAAGGAATACCTTGCAACCCTTAAAAAGGGTATGTATGTAATTGAAGCACATTTTAGGTTAAATTCTTCCTTATAGATATATGAATTGCATATGGTTCTTTTCTTTATAAGTTGTTATAAAGAGTAGAAAGAAGAATAGAATCAACTGATGTGGATATGATCCACCACCTTCGCTAAGGAGTAAGAGTTATGTCCCAAGCTGAAGGGGTACAATAAGTTGGACTTGGAGAATTCCATTTGTGTATTAGACCTTTGCTATAACATATCAAATATTATTGAGAATAGTATTTCAATTTTTATTTTGGATAGCGAAGGATTTGATCCTTCTATATCAAATAGGAGATTGAAAGTATTAAAGAATGGGTTCTTTAATTGCTCATGGTACACTTAACAAAGGATTGTACATATTAGATTCTTAACTATCACTAATGCACTTTCAACTAAGTAAGAAATTAGATATTCAAGATAATGTCATGATGTGGTATATAAGACTTGAGTATATCTCTAAAAATAGGATGAACAAAATAGAAGCTCTTAAAGCACTAAATGTTAATGGTATTGAGAACCTCCCTACTTGTGATCCTGTTTGAAGGGAAAAATGACCACAGTTTCATTTATGGGATAAGCAAAGTGCTCCACAAATCCTTTAGATTTGATCCATACAAATGTTTGTGGTACACTAAGAGTTAGTGACAGACAAGACTATTCTTTCTTCATTGCCTTCACTGATGGTAATAGTTGGTTCAAACAAATATATCTTATAAAGTACAAGTTCGAGGCCTTTGAAAAGTTCAAAGAGTATAACAATGAAGTAGAAAAGCAAAAAGAACTTAGTATTAAATCCCTTTGATTGGATCGAGAGAAAAAATACTTAAGTACCATATTCTTGGATTATCGAAAGAAGAATGAGATTTTATCTCAGTGGACTCCACTTGGCACACCCCAACATAATGGAGTAGTCGAGAGAAGACACCGTACCTTATTAGATATGGTACATTCCATGATAATCTTATTTGATGTGCTCATATCCATTTTAGGATACCCCTTAGAAACATTAGTGAGATTACTAAACATAGTACCTTCAAAGTTGGTACCAAAGATACCATATGAGATATTACATGGCGAAGTACCTTTTTACTACTATCTAAATGTTTGGGGATCTCTCACCTATGTGAGATAGACAATGGGAGATAAGTTGGATAGTAGATCCACCTTGTGCAAGTGTGTGGGATACCCAAGAGAGTTTATAGGATATTACTTCTATGATCCCTCAGAACAAAAAGTGTTTGTTTCAAGGATCACCACCTTTTTAGAAAAGGAATTTATGTAAGATAGAGAAGGTGTTAATGTTGAACTTGGTGAAGTTCAAGATGATCATCAAATCCCATAAGTGATAGAAACAAATAAATATCAAAGAGCCTCACACAAAATCTCTGAGAAGGTCGGACCGAATCAAGAAGCAACCTGAAAAGTTTGAATTTCTTTATGGGATGGGATAATTGGATAGCAATCCGAAGATCTATAAGAAAGCTATGTTGAACAAATTTGGGATGTTGGCATAAAGCCATGAGATCTAAAATGAACTCCATCTACTAAAAAATGTATGGACTTTGGTAGATCCACTAAAGGGAATAGTTTCTAATTGGTTGCAAGTGGATCTATAAGCGAAAGCTTGGAATAGATAGAGAAGTGGTGACTTTTAGTGCATGACTAGTGGCAAAAGGTTACACTTAAAGGCATGGTATTGATTTTGAGAAAACCTTTTCACTAGTCACTATGCCTAAGTCCATTCGAATTTTACTTGCCATAACCACATATTATGACTATGACGTATGACAAATGGATGTAAAAATTGATTTCATCAATGGAGAGGTGTAAGTAAAAGGTTTGCAAACTCTAGAGGTCTATTTATGGACTTAAATAAGCGTATTGAGCTTGGTACATAAGTTTTGATTAGAAAGTCAAATCGTTTGGCTTTGTCAAAAATATGTATAAACCATGTGTGTGCAAGTAGCTAGTAGGAATAGTGTATGATTTATTTTATTTTACATCGATGACATCCTTTTTATTGGGAATGAGGTAAGAATATTGAACTGCACGAAAGTATAGTTATCTGCTCAATTCTCCATAAAGGACTTGGGAGAAGCATCGTACATAGTAGGAATATGTATCTATAGAGATAGATTAGAAAGGATACTAGGGCTTTCCCAAATCCCGTACATTGAACAATATACTGAAAAGGTTTAGTATGGAAGATTCCAAGAGGACATTCCTCCTTTTGGGATGTGATCTTCATCTCTCCAAGTCTATGGCCTCTTAGACAATTAACGAGAGACACAAAATGTCCCACATACCATATGCATCTACTATATGGAGCATAATTGCATGCCATTCAATTTACAAGATCGGATGTGGCACACTCACTAATTGTTACAAGTAAGTTCCAATCCAATAATGGTAAGAGTCATTGGATAGCTATGAAAGCAATCTTTAAGTACTTGAGAAGAACTAAGGACTTATTTTTGGTATACGGCAATGGAGAATTGAAACTTGAGAGGTTTTTGGATTCAAGTTGCATAAGATGATATTGGAAAAAGAAGGATTGGTAAGGTGGATTTAGCACTTATCAGTATAGATGGCACACATAAACGTGGGTCCATATGAAAAGTGAGGCAAAATATATCAAGAGTTGCATAAAATGCAATTGGAAAAAGTTACCTACTCTTTGATTGCTCGTGGATGGCACTCATAAATAGGGGTCCACTTGCAAGTCATTGGGGTCTTAATTCTTACTAGAAAATATGATTTCCTAAATTTTTCTTGGGGGTGAAGGATTTGATAAAATAGTAGGAGAAAAACATGCTTGAAAGACCATGAACATATTTTTAATATCAAATTCAATCACATGCGTATTCTCATTCCGCCTTTGAGGATTTGTAATATCTTTAGAATGGCTAAAATTTCACTCAACATTATTTTGGAAACTAATAAACCAATGGAGCTAAACTTCTATGATTGACTTAACCTCAAAAATCATTTTAGATTCCTAGAAATGGATATAGGTTCTATAACATGGTACTCCTAATACCTTTGAGATTGTTGTAGGTCTAGAGATACAAGAAAAGTTCATGAATTAGGCTTAGGATTGTCCTATCCCTTAGTCTCATGATAGCATCTACAAACTTTAAAAACCTCAAAGACATATGAATGGTACCTTTGTTAAGTTTACAAGTATTGCAAAGAAAATGAGGTATGAGAAGTACAAGTTGTCAAAGGAAATCTTTCAAGCTAGGATGAATGTGAAGTCATGTGTCATCAACTACCGTCTAAAGATGATTAAGCTTGGAGAAGCTTTTCTACTTGGACATAGTGATGGACAATGATCACCATAAGGATTTGATCTTCACATCCTCACCAAGTTTTATTGATCAATGTGTTGATCTACATGAAGACTACCATGACAAAGGCAAACTTTTGACACTTGTTTTCTCCTCTAAGTCTATAGGCCCAATGAAAGCAAAATAGGCACTAGAATCTATAATCAAAACTTTAGAACATAAAATAACTAGTGCCTACAAACATTACAAGGATCTAATCATACCTTGAAAGCAGATTTAGATAGAGAAATACCTTGATAAGCTAATCCGGAATGAACTAAGTGAACTATTCACCGATTCTAGATTCTATCTACCTGTGGCACAGCAGATAAATACGAACATTCACCCTACCAAATTGCCTCCAAAAATTCCAAAAACATTACTGAAGATAGACAACACCTTGGAGAATCTTCAGTCAAAATTTAGATCAATGTTCCATCTGGATCATCCTATAGAAATTCACAAAGTCATGCCATATGTAGAGAGCTTTCCAAAAACAGAGCAAGCAACACATCTAGTCTTTATTGAGATAGTCCACACACCAATAAAAATTTCTAAATTATCTAATTCATAAGATAGAGTAGAACTAGAGAATTATGGATAGAGGAAGCCAAACGTTTTGGTAGGAGGAAGAAGAAAAGCTAAGCTTTCAACACATGAAATGACAGCTTGCACAAGAGGTTGATTTCAGAGGGAAAAATGAAGAATCTAATTCTTCACACCTTTCGCACATCACATTCTCTCTATGCCTAGCTCCTATGCTATATCTATATATATAAATGTGGATTTGTGTGATGCCAAGGTTGCATCACATATTTCATGAAGGGGGGCCAAGTTGCCAAGGTGGCAAGGGAATCCAAATTTTATTTGAATTTCATTTGCATCGTAATTACATTTAGAATCTCATTTCAAATTAATTAAGATGCCATCTCAAATATTATTTAAGTCTTCCCTCCAAAAATGTATTACTCCTAATTAATCAAATTAAACTCTTTAATTTAATTAATCACACATTGACTTAACCTTTTAAGTCAAACTAGCTTAACTTTTTAAGTTTAATTGCTAACTTAACTTTTTAAGTTAACTTGACCAATTGATGGTCATGTTGGCACCAAATAATTAACTCTTTAATTATTAATCTAATTTAACTCCTTAAATTAGTTGATAAATTTAACTCCTAAATCAATCAAGCTAAAAATTGACCTCTACATTTGGCACCAAAATTTGGTCCACTAAGATAGAGAGACCTCTTTTCTAACTCCTTAGAAAATTCTCCCCATCAATTAGAAAGCTAATTGAATTTTATGTGTGATCCAATTCGTTGGACATGGGCTCACAACGCTTTGTGACTTTTGAATATCTAATATTCATTCTAGTTTAAAACTCCTTTTAAACTAGTTGACTCAATTCAATTAATCCAATAATTGAAGAGTACCCAATCTCTGTGGTCGATGTCTAACCTCAAGCCTATAGAGCCCAACTAATTAGCTAAAATGAATATTCTAAAGAACCATCATCACTCTATGCGTGCCATGCAAATACAATTCTTCCATCTTTTATCTCTCAAAAGAGGCCTAGGGTAAGATATTTGTTAGCTCTCAATTAGCCTCAATACTATATCTCTATTTTCAATGTTCGAATCCATTTGTGTGACCTCACCTTTGGAAAACTCTTTTCCAAATTTTCACCTCACCTTGTGCAAGGATTTCTTGAAATTGATTATTATAGAATGCATAAGAGATGTGCTCACTCTTTATTATAGCAAAAAGTCAGATTCCATATTAAATCTCACAAACCTCCATGCTAAGTGGCTCATACACAATCTCAACCTAAAAGACCTGCTAAATAGTCAAGGATGAGTTAAAGTACAAGGATTGAACATAAGGTTACCATGGATCATCAGGTCAGAGGGCTAACAATATGCACTAACGTAAGTAGGAGAATTAGCTACTACCGACTTACCACTTCAACTATCTAGTAGATTCTCAAGTAGGTCTTTAGTGCCTTGTTATCTAACAAACACCTACTAACATGCACCCATATCTCATACAATTGCTCATGGAATTGAGCAATCTCCAACTTTTGGATTATATTTCATTAGTGTAAGTCTATTCAGATTTTAGATACCTTATCTCACAAGAACCTATGACTTGGAAGTTTTAAAATCATGATCGTGTGGGACTTATTCCATGGTCACCAAATAAATTCCTGTAGTTTAAAGAGATCTGAAGGCTTTGTTCAAATGCAAGTGAAGTATAATAAAGCATAAAATGAAGACGGCTATATAAAAAATATCATTCAATCAAGATTGCTTTACAAGGTAATAATTTGTACAAGGCCAATCTCATTGGCTTATAGGGCACTATTCCAACAATCTCCCACTTGCCCTAAAGCCAATGTCCCATAACCTTAAGACTAATTTTCTCAAGATGTCCATCAAAAACCTTTTGCGATAGGTGTTTAGTTAGTGGATCTACTATGTTTTCTTCTAAGGCAACGCTCTCCAATCAAATGTCACCTCTATTAATGATCTCTCAGATCAAATGATATCACCTCAATATGTGCTTAGATCGCTGGTGAGATCTTGGCTCTTTAGCTTGCACTATCACCTCTTTATTGTCCAAAAGGCAACTACTGGATTAGTAATGCTAGGTGCCACATTCAACTCTTGAATGAAGTTTTTCATCCAAACACCTTTTTTTTCTAGCTTTTGAAGCCACAATATACTCTGCCTCTGTGGTAGAGTTGATCATGGTGTCTTGTTTGGAAATTTTCCAACTTCTAATGCCAACATTAAGGAAAAATATGAATCTAAAAATAGATTTGAGGTCATCTAAATTGAATTGGAAACTAGAATCTAAAAACCTTTCAAGTTTCAATTCTCCATTGCCGTACACTAAAAACAAGTCCTTAGTTCTTCTTAAGTACTTAACGATCATTTTTACAGCTATTCAGTGACTCTTATGAGGGTTGGATTGGAATCTACTCATAACACTTAGCGAGTGTGCCACATCTGATCTAGTACATTGAACCGCATACATTATACTCTCTATTGCAGAGGTATAAGGTATATGGGACATTTTTCATTTCTTCTTCTCAATCTTGGGGGCCACAGACTTGAAGAGATAAATCCCATGACCCATGGGAAGAAACCCTCTCTTGGATTCTTCTGTACTAAATCTCTTTAATATCTTGTCAATGTACGGGATTTGGGAAAGCCTCAGCATCTTCCTCAATCTATCTCTATAGATACGCATTCCCACTATTTAGGATGCTTCTCCCAAATCCTTCATGGAGAATTGCATAGCTAACCATGTTTTAGTGCACACTAACATTCCTACATCATTCCTAATAAAAATGATGTCATCGACAAAAAGCATAATAAACTGTATTGAACTCCTACTAGCCTTTTTGTACACACATGGCTCATACACATTTTTGATAAAGCCAAATGATTTGACTATTTTGTCAAAATGTATGTTCCAACTTCGGGATGCTTGTTTGAGTCCAAAGATGGACCTTTGGAGCTTGCAAACCTTTTGCTCACTCCCCTTAGATGTAAACCTTATAGTTGCTCCATGTAAATTTCTTCTTCAATGTCACCATTGAGGAAAATGATTTTCACATCCATTTGCCATATCTCATAGTCATAATATGTAGCTATGGCTGGTAAGATCCAAATAGACTTAGGCATAATGACTAGTGAAAAGGTTTTCTCAATGTTGATACTAGGTCTTCAATTGTAACCTTTTGCCGCTAGTCGCACCATAAAAGTCACTACATCTCCATCTATCTCAAGCTTTTGCTTATAGATCCATATGCAATCAAAAGGAACTATTCCTTTGGTGGACCTACCAAAGTCCATACTTTGTTTGAGTACATAGAGTCCATTTCGAATCTCATGGTATCAAGACAACGTCCCAAATGTATGTCCGACATAGCTTCTTTATAGGTCTTCTAATCCTCATCCAATTAACCCATCTCATGAAGGAATCTGAACCTTTTGAGTTACTTCTTGATCCGACCTTCGCAGAGGTTGTGTACAAAGTTTTTGCAATTCTATTGTGTCTATAGCTTGTGAGATTTCTTGATCATCTTGAACTTTATCAAGCTCAATAACAATACCTTTTCTATCCACTAGAAATTTGTTTTCCAAAACGTAGGCATTCCTCAATACAAATACCTTTTATTTCAAGGGATCATAGAAGTAATAGCCCATAGACTCTCTTGGGTATCCCACAAACTTGCATAAAATGGATCTACTATCCAATTTATCCCCTATTATACATCTCACGTAGACGAGAGATCCCCAAATCTTTAGATGGTGGTAAGAAGGTGATTTGCCATGCCATATCTCATATAGGGTTTTTGGCACTGACTTTGAAGGCATTACATTTAGCAACGTTGCAGCCATTTCTAGAGTGTATCCCCAAAAGGATATGGGTACATCAGAAAAATTCATCATGGAATGTACCATGTCTAATAAGGTACAATTTCTTCTCTCGGCTACTCCATTAAGTTGGGGTATACCAAGTGGAGTCCATTAAGGGAGAATCCAATTCATGTTAATATAATCCAAGAACTCAGCACTTAAGTATTCTCTCCCTTGATCGATTGAAGGGCTTTAATACTAAGTCCTTTCTACTTTTCTACTTCATTCTTATACTCTTTGAACTTTTCAAAGGTCTTAGACTTGTACTTCATAAGATACACATGTCTGTACCAACTATGGTCATCGATGAAAGTGATGAAGTAAGAATAGCCACCTCTCCTACTAACTCTTAGTGGTCCATAAACTTCCGTATGGATCATATCTAAAAAACTTATGGATCACTCCATTTGTCCTACAACTAGAGCCTTAGTCATTTTTCTCTTTAAGCAAGATTCACAAATGGAAAGGTCCACAATGCCACTAACTTTTAGTGCTTTTAGAGCTTCCAATTTGCTCATCCTATGCTTAGAGATATGGCCAAGTCTTGCATGCCACAGAATGTTATCTTCTTGGATATCAGGCTTTCTTTTATTTATTTGAGTATGCAGTAGAGGAGTAGGAAAATCAAGCATGTATAATCTATTAACTAACATACCTTATGCAATTAAGGAACCATTCCTTAATGCTTTCAACTTCCCATTTGATATTGAAAAATCAAGTCCTTCACTATCCAAAATAGGAATTAAAATAATGTTTTTAAGAAGATTAGGTACATAGTAAATCAAATCAAGAACAATACAAGAATTTCCTAAGTCTAGTGTTACTATGCCTTGGACCTCGACCGCAACTCTTGCTCCATTTTGAAGGTAAAGCATCATATCCTCTTTATGTAAACTCTTTCTTCTTTACATTCCCTATAAGGAGTTATAGAGATGAGAACCACATATGGTATCAAATACCTACGAGGAAGGATTAGTTGCCAAATGCACCTTAAAAAAAAAATACCCTTCTTAACAGTAGCTAGGTAAGCTTTGCAGTTTCTTTTCCAATGACCCTTTTCACCATAGTGGAAATAATTTGCATCAATTTTAGCCTTCTTCTTAACTCTCCTGGAACTCTTCTCAAGTTGCTTCCTTTTCAAGGAAGAACTCTTCTTTCTCTTACCTCCATTTCTAGGGTCCTTAGGACCCTTTAACTTAGAGGAGGATACCATCATAAAAGGTTTTTCATTTCTCATTTTTACCTCTGCAGTCACTAACATGTTTTCCAATTTATTGGTCATAATTGTTTTCTTAGACATGTTAAAGTTCACAATGAATTGGTCAAATGATGGTGACAATAATTGGAGGATCAAATCCATGTAAAGGTCATTATCTATTATCACGTCAAGTTGTCTAAACTTTTTGAAGAGTCCAATCGTCTTAAGCCCATGATCATGGACACTTGCCCCTTCACTCATCCTTATCCTAAAGAGCTCTTTAGACAAAGCGAACCTTTTGTTCTTATTTGAACACCATACAACTCTTGCAGTTGTGTGTAGATCTTAGAAGTATGTTACACATGCTCATTAGTCTTTTGGAGCACATTAGTCATGGATGCCATCATGAGGTATTTAACTTGTAGATCATCATCCACAAATTTTGTGAACACTTCACGAACCACATCGGTTGCATCATCACCCAAAATGTTCAGTAGACTTTGATCAAGAACATATGTCCTC
>JACGDI010003564.1:199296-249471 GCA_014898725.1 Jacaranda copaia | reverse complement strand
GAGGGTTCCCAAGTCAAAGGTGCTTCTCATGCTATATGCATGCTCACAACTTTCCTCCTAAGTGTGACCCACATAACCGAGAGCCAACACACAAAATTAGTAGCATCATCATGGCATACATTATTGGTGGAAGGCTTAGATTAATTAAAACTCTTTTAATTTGTATCCATTTTGACTTAATATTGAAATTACTTAGATGTTCTAAGTAGAGGTTTTTGCTTGCAAAGATTTCATCATTTTATCTTCTTATTTAGGTTCTCTATATCCTAATCATACATTTCATACATCAATAGGATATGGAAAGCATAAATAAGTAAATAGCCTAGCATGCTTCTAGGGTGGGATGATCATGAGCCTAACCAAGTGATGCACTTAGAGCCACAGGTACATCACTTTGGTTGATTTTAAGTGGGTTAAATTAAATTAAACTATTACATGAGTATATTCTAAACATTCATGGGTCATTAATTGGCCTCCATGCCTCCATTTGACTCCTTGATCCATGCAACATTTACATGAAATGGAAATCCTCACCCCCAAGAAGTTTTACTCCCATAATTTTGACAAGATAGAACAAGAGGCACATAATCCCTATTTAATACAACCCATTTCAAAAAATTTGAAATAAATAAAATCAATTTAAAAGTCTCATGATCATCCCCATACATATATCATTCATTCAATAATTAAATGAACAATAAATAAATCTAGAATTAACAATTAATTCCATCAATTAAATGCTCATCTCATAAACAAATAATTAAACCAAGAACAACACTTATACCATTAATAGGAGATCATCTTTAACTAATTTTCAAAAGCAGTGAAATATGTCAAACATAATTTTGAGGCATGGCACAACTCTTATGCAAACAATATGTGTAGTGCAAAAACTTGTTGAGCATTAAAGGAGTTGAGAAACAACTCAAAGCTCAGCAAATACATCCAAGACCAGACTGCCTAGTAGCCCTCAATGAATGGTTGGGCAGCCTGTGTGCACAGCGTGCGCACGCTACCTGGCCAACACCCCGAGAGGAGCTGGCTACCCTAGCCTTCGTAGTTCAAGGCATGCAAAGTCCATTCTCCACGCAACTTTTATGCACCAACAATTTTAGCACATATTCCCAACATCATAACACACATTTTAGATCAATTTATAATTTCAAAACTCCTTTTAAAATTAGAAATAAAAGTGCTCAAACATACTTTCAAAATTCAAAAAAGTGAGAATCAAATTCTTCAAGTAATCTATAATATAATTCCAATCAAATAGGATCCAAAATAGACCAAAACATTTCAGTCATAAGCTAACATGCTATAGCAACATACAACATCAATTAATGCTGAAACACATTTCAACATTAATCACTATGAATTAAAACATACTAACAACATGAATTAACATTTAAATCACATAATAGTATGCTTTTAATTTATTAATCAAGGAGCCACATACAAATCACCCAAATTCCCAAATCCATCAAAAGAATTGAGAATACGGTAATATAGATCAATCCATCACATGAATCAATCAATCAAGCAAAATCCAAATCTAAGCATGAATAAAGCTTCGATACCACTTGAAAGCAAGATAGGCACTAGGATCTATAATCAAAACTTTAGAACATGAAATAACTAGTGCCTACAAGCATTACAAGGATCTAATCATGCCTTGTATTCAAATTTAGATAGAGGATTACCTTGATAAGCAAATCTAGAATGAAACAAGGGAACTCTTCATCGATTCCAAATTCTATCTACTTGTGACACAGTGGAAGAATAGTAACAATTGCCCTACCAAATTGTCTCCAAAAATTCTAAAACATATTATTGAAGATATCCAATACCTTGGAGAATCTTCACCAAATATTTAGATCAATTGGCCATCTGGATCATCCTAGAGAAATTCGCAAAGTCAAACCTTGTGCAAAGAGCTCTCCAAAAATAGAGCAAGCCACATGTCTTGCCTCTATTGAGATAGTCCACACACCAATAAAACTTATTAAATTTCTTAATTCATAAGTTGGAGTAGAACCAAAGAATTGGGGATGGAAGAGGCCAAAATTTTTGGTAGAAAAAGGAAGAAAAGCTAAGATTTCAACACATGAAATGCTAGCTTGCACAAAGGGTTGATTTTGGAGGAAAAATAAAGAATCTAATTCTTCACACCTTTTGCACTTCACATTCTCTCTATGACTAGATCCCATGCTATATCTATATATATATTTAGATTTGTGTGATGTTAAGGTGGCACCACACATTCCATGAAGGGGGCGACCAAGATGCTAAGGTGGTAAAGGAATTTAAATTTTAATTAAATTTCATTTACATCCTAATTACATTTGGAAGCTTATTTCAAATTAATTAAGATGCCATATCAAATCTCATTTGAGTCTTCCCTCCAAAAATGCATTCCTCCTAATTAATCAAATTAAACTCTTTAATTTAATTAATCACACTTTGACTTAACTTTTTAAGTCAAACTAGCTTAACTCTTTAAGCTTAATTGTTAACTTAACTTTTTAAGTTAACTTGACCAATTGATGGTCATGTTAGCACCAAATAATTAACTCTTTAATTATTAGCCTAATTTAACTCCTTAAATTAGTTGATCAATTTAACTCTTAAATCAATCAAGCTAAATATTGACCTCCACATTTGGCACCAAATTTAGTCCACTAGGATAGAGAGATCTCTTTTCTAACTCCTTAGAAAATTCTCTCTATCAATTAGAAAGCTAATTGAATTTTTTGTGTGATCCAATTCATTAGACATGGGCTCACAACGCCTTGTGACTTTTGAATATCTTATATTCATTCTAGTTTAAAACTCCTTTTAAGCTAGTCGACTTAATTCAATTAATCTCACTAATTGAAGAGTACCCAATCTCCGTGGTCGATGTCCAACCTCAAGCCCATGAAGCCCAACTAATTGGCAAAAATGAAAATTTTGAAAAACCATCATTGCTCTATACGGGTCATGCAAATAAGGTCCTTCTATCTCCTATCTCCCAAAAGAGGCCTAGAGCAAGATATTTATCAACTCCCTATTAGCCTCGATACTATGTCTCTATTCTCAATATTTGAATCCATTTGTGTGACCTCACCTTTGGAAAACTCCTTTTCCTAATTGTCACACCACCTTGCGTATGGATTTCATAGAATTGATCATTACAAAACACATAGGAGATGTACTCACCTTTTATAATAACGAGGAGTCAGATTCCATCTTGGAGCTTACAAACTCTATGCCAAGTAGCTCATATTCAATCTCAACCTAAACGACCCGCTAAGTGGTCAAGGATAAGTCAAAGCATGATGGCTGAACACAAGGTTACCATGGATCCTCAGGTTAGAGGACTAATAATATGCACTAGCATAAGTAGGAAAATTAGCCATTGCCGACTTGCCACTTTAGCTATCTAGTGCATTCTTCAGTAGGTCTTTAGTTCTTTATTCTCTAACAAGCACCCATTAACATGCACCTATATCTCATATAGTTGCTCATGGAATGGTGCAATCTCCAACTTTTAGATTTATGCACATTAGTAAAAGTCTATTTCGATCTTAGATACCCCGTCTCATAAGATCCTATAATTTGGAAGTTTTAAGATCATGACTGTGTGAGACTTATTCCATGGTCACCAAACCAAGTCCCATAGTTTATGGTGATCTAAGGGCTTTATCTAAATACAAATGAAGTATAATAAAGCATAAGGTAAAGGTGGCCATATAAAGAATATCATTCAATCAAGATTACTTTACAAGGTAATAGTTTTTACAAAGCCAATCTCATTGGCTTGCAGAGCACTATTCCAATACCTAAAGGGTACTAAAAAGGGAGGTAAAGGGTAGAAATGTTCTTCCTCAAAGGGAAAACAACTATCAAAGACATCTAGAGGAGTCAAAAAAATTATAGAAGAAATAATCAATATTATTTGTTTCTACTTTAGCTATATAGGCCATTAGAAGCTATTTGTAAGGGTTACCTTGCAACCCTTATAAAGAGTATGTACTTTATTGAAGTATATTTTAAGATAAATTCTTCCTCATAGATATATGATATCACATGTGGTTTTTTTCTTTCTAAGTTGATACGAAGAATAGAAAGCAAAATAGAACCAAGTGATGTGGACGTAATCCACTATCTTGGCTAAGAAGCAAGAGTTGTGACCAAAACCAAAGGCATACAATAAGTTCGACTTAAAGAATTTCATACTTGTATTGGACCTTTGTCATAAGTACCATACATTGTTGAGAACAATATTTCAATTCTTATTTTAGATAGCAAAGGATTTGATCCTTCTATATCAAATGGGAGATTGAAGGCATTAAAGAATGGGTTCTTTAATTGCTCATAGTACATTGAATAAAGGATTGTATATATTAGATTCTCAACCATCACTAATGTACTTTCAACAAAGTAAGAAAATTAGATATGTAAGAAGATGGCATTTTATAGCATACAAGCCTTGGTCATATCTCCAAAAAATAGGATGAACAAGTTAGAAGCTCTCAAAGCACTAAATGTTAGTGGCATTAATAACCTTCCTACTTGTGAATCTTGTTTAAAGTGAATAATGACCAAGGCTTCATTTGTAGGACAAACAGAATGCTCCACAAATCCTTTGAATTTGATCTGTACAAATATTTGTGGACTACAAAAAGTTAGTGGGAGAGGAAGCTATTCTTTCTCCATCACCTTCACTAATGGTAATAGTCAATACGAACAAATATATCTTATGAAGTACAAGTACAAGGCCTTAGAAAACTTCAAAGATTATAGAAATGAATTAGAAAAGCAAAAGGGACTTAGTATTAAAGCCCTTAGATCAGATCGGGGGGAAAATACTTAATTACCAAATTCTTGAATTATCTAAAGGAGAATAGGATTTTCTCTCAATGGACTCCACCCGGCACACCCCAACATAATGGAATGGCTAAAAGGAGAAATTGTACCTTGTTCAACATGGTACGTTCCATAATGAGCTTCTATAATATGCCTATGTTCTTTTGAGGTTACACTTTAATGACGGCGATGAAGTTACTAAGAGTAGTACCTTCAAAGTCAATGCCAAAAATAACATATGAGATATAACATGGCAAAGCACTATCTTACCACTATATAAGGGTTTGAGGACCTCCCGCCTATGTGAGATAAAAATGGGAGATAAGTTGAATAGTAGATTCATCTTGTGCAAGTTCATGGGATACCTAAATGAGTCTATGGGTTATTAATTTTATGATCCTTCAGAATAAAAGATGTTTGTTTTAAGGAATACTACCTTTTTGGAAAAGGATTTTCTATTAGATAGAAATGGCATTATCATTGAACTTGATGAAGTTCAAGACGATTAAAAATACCACCAAGAGTGGAAACAAATGAATTGCAAGAGCCTTACACACAACATCTAAGAAGGTTGGATAAAATTAGGAAGCAACCTAAAAGGTTCTTATTTTTTCATGAGATAGGATAATTAGATGATGATCTAAAGACCTATGAGGAAGTTATGTCGGACATAGATTTGGGATGTTGGCTTGAAGCTATGAGATCCAAAATGGATTCCATGTACTCTAATAAAATATGGACTTTGATAGATCCACCAAAGGAAATAGTTCTCGTTAGTTGTAAGTAGATCTATAAGCAAAAGCTTAAGGTAGATGGAGAAGTGGTGACTTTTAAAGCATGACTAGTAGCAAAAAGGTTACACTCAAAGACCCAATATTAATTTTGAGAAAACCTTTGCACCGGTTGTAATGCCTAAGTCCATTTGGATTTTACTTGCCATAGCTGCATATTATGACTATAAGATATGGCAAATGGACATGAAAACTGCTTTCCTCAATGAAGACATTAAAGAGAAATTTATTTAGAGTAACCACAAGGTTTCACATTTAAAAAGAGTGAGCAAAAAATTTACAAACTCTAGAGATCCATTTATGAACTCTAATTGGCTTCCCAAACTTGGAATATATATTTTTGATAACATAGTCAAATTTTTTAGCTTTGTCAAAAAGGTGTATGAACCTTGTACGTACAAAAGAGCTAGTAAGAGTAACATATATTTTATTGTGCTTTATGTCAAAGACATTCTTCTCATTGAGAATGGGAAAAAAATGTTAGAGTGCACTAAAGCATGGTTATCTACATAATTCTCCATGAAAGGTTTAGAAAAAGTATCATGCGTATTAGAAATACATATCTATAGAGATAGATTAGAGATGATGGTAAAGCATTCCCAAACAACACATATTGAAAAAATATTAAAGAGGTTTAGTGTGGAAGAATCTATGAAATGATTCCTTCCCATGGAATATGGCATTCGTCTCTTAAAGTCTATGGCCCTCAAGATTGAGTAAGAGAAATGAACAATATCCCACATAACCTATGCATCTATTACATGAAGCATAATTGTATGCCGTTCAATGTACAAGATTGAATGTGGCACACTTACTAAATGTTATGAGCAGGTTCTAATTCGATCCTGATAAATGTCACTAGAAGGACGTTAAAATAATCCTTGAGAAAGACTATAGACTTATTTTTGGTATAGATAATGGAGAATCGAAACTCGGGGAGCTTTTGGATTTTATTTTTCAATCTGATGTAGATGACCTAATATCCACTTTTAGATATAAATTTTTCCTTAGTGGTGGAATGGTATGTTAAAAGAGTTCCAACTAGACACCATGACCTAGATAACCACTAAAGTTAAATACTTTGTGGTTTTGGAAACCACAAAGGAAGGTGTTTGGATAAAAATTTTATCTAAGCATTAGATGTAGTACCTAGTATGCATGACCTTATAATTGTCTTTAAGAGATAATTTAGGACATGAGCCAAGATCTCATCAATGATCTCAACAGATTAATTGCGTTATCATTTGATATATGATATCAATTGATAGAGGTGGCAACTAAGAGCATAAAGTTGCCTCAAAAGTGAATATAGCAGAACTGCGATCTAAACACCTAAAGCTAAAGATCTTTGGAGGGCATCTTATGAAAATGGGTCTCAAGGCCACGGGGCATGAGTTTTAGTGTAAGCAGGAGATTGTTGGAATAGTGCCCTGCAAGCCAATGAGATTGACCTTGTAAAATTTGTTTCTTTGTAAAAATAACTTTAATTGAATGATATTCCTTTTATGGCCATCTTCACTTATGCTTCACTTTACTGGCTTTTGGATTAAGCCCTTAGATTACCCAAGACTGCGAGACTTGGTTTAGTGACCATGGAATAAGTCTCACATAGTTATGATCTTAATTCTTCCAAGTTATAAGATCTCATGAGACCAGGCACCTAAGATCCGATTAGACTTGCACTAACAATATATAAATCAAAGTGTTAGTGATTGCTCCATTCCATAAGCAACTGTATGAGATACAGGAGCGTGTTAGTGGGTTCGTGTTAGAGAACAAGGCACTAAAGATCCATTGGAGAATCCACTAGATAGTCATAGTGGCAAGTATATAAAGGCTAGTTCTCCTGCTTATGCTAGTACATATTAGTCATTTGACTTGAGGATCCATGGTAACCTTGTGTCTAGTCCTTATGCTTTGACTCTTCCTTAACCACTTAGTAGGTTTTTCTGGTTGAGATGGGTATGAGCTACTTGGTATAAAGGTTTATGAGATCTAAGATGGAATCTAACTCCTCACTATTCTGAAAGGCGAGTACATCTCCTATGTATTTTATAATGATCGATTCTTAAAACTTTTTGTGCAAGGTAGTGTGACAATTTAGAAAATGCATTTTCTAAAGATGACATCACATAAGGGGATGGAACATTGAAAATAGAGGTATAGTATTAAAGCTGCTAGGGAATGATAAATATCTTGCCCTAAGCCTCTTTTGGGAGATAGGAGACAAAAGTACCGTATTTGCATGGTATACATAGAGTAATGATGGTTCTCCAGAATATTCATTTCGATCAATTAGTTGGGCTCCATAAGCTTGAGGTTGGACATCAACCATGGAGATTAGGTACTCTTCAATTAATGATATTAATTGAATTGAGTCGATTAGTTTAAAAGGAGTATTAAACTAAAATACCTATAAGATATTCAAAAGTCACAAACAGTTATGAGCCTATATCCAATAAATGGTAAAACCTATTAGGTCACACACAAAATCTAATTAGCTTCCTTATTGATGGAGAAAATTTCCTAATTGTTAGAAAAAAATTTCTCTTGGGAGATTGACTTTTAGGTACTAAGTTTGAAGGTCAATTTTGGCTTGATTAATTTAAATGTTAAATTAATCAACAAATTTAAGGAGTTGAATTAGACCAATAATTAAGGAGTTAATTATTTTGTGCCAAATGACCATCAATTGGTCAAGTTAACTTAAAGAGTTAAGTTAACAAAATAAGCTTAAAGAGTTAAGTCAAAGGATAATTGATTAAATTAAAGAGTTTAATTTAATTAATGGAAAGTATAAATTTTGGAGGGAAAATTCAAATGAAGAGTTCATTTGAATTAGTATCTTAATTAATTTGAAATTAGATTCCAAATATAATTAAAATGCAAAATGAAATTCAAATGAGATTTGAATTTAATTTGCCACCGTGGCAACCCACTTGACTACCCCCGCATGCACTATGTGATGCCACCTTTGCATCACATATTTTTAGAGAGAGAGAGAGAGAGGATCGATCATAGCATCACAATTAGTGCGAAGAATTAGATTTTTAACAAAATTGCCTTCAAAAATCATCTTGCAAGCATTGCATTCATGTGTTGAAAGCTTTGTTCTCTTCTTCTTCCCTCCAACCCAAAATCGGCCTCCTCCATTATTGTATCTGAAAGCAAGATAGGCACTAGGATCTATAATCAAAACTTCAAAACATAAAATAACTAGTGCCTAGAAGCATCCATGGGATCTAATCATGTCTTGGATTCAAATTTAGATAGAGAATTACCTTGATAAGCAAATCCAAGATGAAACAAGTGAACATTTCAACAATTCAAGAATCTACCTACTCGCGGCATAGAGAAAAGATTGCGACAATCGCCCTACCAAGTTACCTCCAAAAATTTTGGAAACATTACTGGAGATAGCCAACACCTTGGAAAATATCCAATCAAAACTTTAAATAGATTGACCATTTAGATTTTCCTGGAGAAAATCACAAAGTCAGACCTCACACAAAGAGCTCTCTAGAAATAGAGCAAAGCATAAATCTTGCCTCTATTGAAATAGTCCACACATCAATAAGACTTCCTAGAGCTCTGGTATTTTAGTTGGAATAAGACTAGAGATCTAGTGATGATGGAGGAAAAATTTGGGGTAGGAAGATGAAGAAAAAAGCTTAATCATCAACACATGAAATGCTACCTTGCAAATATTTTGGAGGGAAATGAAAAATCTAATTCTTCACACCATTTATCATTTGCACAACATCCTCTCTCTATATCTATATATAGAGGCTAAAAATGTGTGATTTCAAGTTGGCATCACACAATGCATGTGGGAGGGTGGCCAAGTGGGGTTGCTTAGGTGGCAAAATTTGATTTCAAATCTCATTTGAATTTCATTTACATCTTAATTATATTTGGAATCTCATTTCAAATTAATTAAGATGCCATCTCAAATCTATTTTGAGTCTTCCCTCCAAAATTCATTCTTCTTAGTTATTCAAATTAAACTCTTTAATTTAACTAATTATCCTTTGACTTAACTCTTTAAGCTAAATTCATTAGCTTAACTCTTTAAGTTAACTTGACCAATTAATGGTCATGTTGGCACCAAATAATTATTTCCTTAATTATTGATCTAATTTAACTCTTAAATTAGTTGATTAATTTAACACTTAAATCAATCAAGCCAAAATTGACCCTCAAAGTTGGCCCAAAAAATTGGTCCATTAGGAGACACCATTTTCTAACACTTTAGAAAATTCTCTCCATAAATTAGGAAGCTAATTGAATTTTGTGTGTGACCCAATAAGTTCTACCATTCATTAGACATGGGCTCATGATTCCTTGTGACTTTTGAATATCATATATTCATAGAGGGCTCCATCTATCCTACAAAAGAAGCTTTGGTCATTTTTCCTTCAAATAAGATTCACAAGTAAGAAGACTCCTAATGCTACTAACATTTAGTGCTTTGAGAGCTTCTAACTTGTTCATCTTAGTTTTTGGAGAAATGGCCAAGTCTTATATGCCATATCATGGCATTATCTTGGATATCTAATTTCTTACTTAGTTGAGAGTGCATTAGTGATGGTTGGGAATCCAATATATACGATCCTTTATTACTTGTACCATAAGCAACTAAAGAACTTATTCTTTAATGCCTTCAATCTCCCATTCGAAGTAAAAGGATCAAATCCTTCACTATCCATAAATGGGAATTGAAATAATGTTCTCAACAATATATGGTACTATATGATAAAGGTTCAATACAAGTATAGACTTCTCTATGTCTAACTTATATTACACCTTCATCTTTGGACACAACTTTTGCTCCTTAGCCAAGGTGGTAGATCATATCCACATCACTTAGTTCTATTCTTTTTTCTATTCTTTTGTAACAAATTAGAAAGAAAAGAACCACATATGATATCATATATCCATGAGGAAAAATTCATCCTAAATACACCTTAATAAAGTACATGCCCTTCTTAAAGGCTGCAAGATATTTCTTGCAATACTGCTTCCATGGCCTATTTTTCCCAAGTAGAAACAAATAATATCAACTATTTCTTCCATAATCTTCTTAACTCCTCAAAATGCCTTAGATAGTTATTTTTCCTTCGAGGAAGAACATTTCTTTATTTTACCTCCATTTCTAGTGCCACTAGGGCTTATAGACTTGGAAGAAGAAACAAATGTCAAAGTTTTGCCTTTCTCATGGTAGTCTCCTTCTAGATCAATACTTTGATCAATAAAACTTAGCGAGGATGTAAGGATGAAATCCTCATAGAGATCATTGTCCATCACTACGTTCAAGTTGAAAAGCTTCTCCAAGCCTACAGTAGTTGATGACACGACTTCGCATTCATCTAAGCTTGAAAAATCTCCCTTGATAACATGAACTTCTCATACCTCATTTGCTTTACAACTCTTTGTAAACTTTAACTGAGGTACAATTCATGTATCTTTTGAGACTTTCAAAGTTTTTAGAAGCCATCATGAGACTAATGGATAGGATGATCCTAAGCCCAATTCATGAACTTTTCATGTGTCTCTAGATCTACATTAATCCTAAAGAGATTAGGAGTACCAAGATATATGACCTATGATACTTGTAGAAATCTAGAACAATTTTTGAGGCTAAGTCAATCATAGAAGTTTAGCCCAATTAGTTTATTGGTTTCTAAAATAATGTTGAGTGGAATTTTAACCATTCTTGAGATTTCACAAATCCTCAAAGGCAAAAAAAAATATGAGCATGTGATTAAATTCGATATTAAAACATGTTCATAGATTTCTAAGCATGTTTTTCTCCCATTATTTTATCAAATCCTTCACCCCCACAAATAATTCAAAAAATCATATTTTTTAGAGATAATCAAGACCCCAATGACTTGCCAATGAACCTCTGTGAATGAGTGTCATCCATGAGTAATTGAAGGGTAAGCAACTTTTGCTAATTACATCTCATGCAACTCTTGATATATTTTACCTCACTTTTCATATAAACCCACGTGACCGTGTACCATATATACTACTAAGCTTTAAGTCAAACCCACTAACCAAACTTTATCTCAAGATGGCCTCATGCATCCCCCATGACCAAGTACCAATGCATGAGGGTTCCCAAGTCAAAGGTGTATCTTATGCTAAGTGTAGTTTGACCTCCGTGACTGAGTGCCATCACATAAAGTCGGTAGCAACATCATGGCATACACTATTGGTGGAAGGCTTGGATTATTAAAACTCTTTTAATTTGTATCCATTTGACTTAAAATTTGAAAATACTTAGATGTTCTAAGTGGAGGTTTTTGCTTGCAATGATCTCATTATTTTATCTTCTTATTTAGGTTCTCTATATTCTAATCATGTATCTTATATATCAATAGGATATGGAAAGCGTAAATAAGTAAAAAGCCTAATATGCTCTTAGGGTGGAATGACCATGCCTAACCAAGTGATGCACTTAGAGCCATGGGTGCATCACTTCAGTTGATCTTAAGTAGGCTGAATTAAACTAAACTATTACATAAATGCATCCCATACATTCATGGGTCATTAATTGGCCTCCATGCCTCCATTGGACTCCTTACTCCATGCAACAATTACATGAAATAAAAGTCCTCACCCTTAGAGGTTCTACTCTCATAAATTTTACAAGATAGAATAAGATGCATGCAAGCCCCATTTAATACAACTCATTTCAACAACTTTGAAACAAATAAAATCAATTTAGAAAAAGCTCATGATCATCCCTATTCATTCATCATTCATTCAACAATCAAATGAACATTAAATAAATTTCAAATTAACTATTAATTCCAAAAATTAAATGCTCATCTCATAAACAAATAATTGAAGCAAGCATAACACTTATGCCATAAATTGGAGATCAGCTTTAACCAATTTTCAAAAGCATTCAAATATGTCAAACATAATTTTGAGGCATAGCACAACACTTGTACAACTAATATATGTAGTGCAAAAACTTATTGAGCATTGAAGGAGTTGAGAAAACAACTCAAAGCTCACCAAACACCTTTAAAATCGGGCTACCTGGCAGCCCTTAGCACACGGCTGGGCAACTTGTGCACACGCTGCCCGGCCAATGCCTAGGTTGTGTCAATAGCCTTAGCTTTCGAGGTTTAAGGCTTACCAAGTATGTTCTCCATTCAGCTTTCATACACCAACAATTTTAGCACATGTTTTCAATATCATAACACACATTTCAAATCAATTTCTAGATTCAAAACACCTTTTAAAATTGGAAGTACAAGTGCTCAAACATGCTTTCAAAAATTAGAAAAAGTAAGAATCAAATTCTTCAAATAATCTCCAACATAATTCTAATCATATTGGATCCAAAATAGATCAAAACTCTTTTGATTGTAGATGAACATGCTATATTGACATACCATATCAATTAATGCCAAAACACTTTTCAAAATTAATCACTATGAATTAAAACACACTAACTACATGAATCAACACTTAAATCACATAATAACATTTTTTTAATTCATCAATTAAGGAGCCACATATAAATCAACCAAATTCTCCAATACATCAATTGAATCGAGAATATGATGATGAAGATCAATCTATCATATGAATTAATCAACCAAGCAAAATTCAAATCTAAGCATGATTATAGCTCTAACACCACTTGAAAGCAAGATAAACACTAAGATCTATAATCAAAACTTTAAAATATAAAATAATTAGTGCCTACAAGCATCCCAGGGATCTAATCATGCCTTAGATTCAAATTTATATAGAGAATTACCTTGATAAGCAAATCCAAGATGAAACAACTGAACACTTCATCAGTTCCAGAATCTACCTGCTTGTGGCATAATGAAAGGATTGTGATGATTGCCCTACCAAATTACCTCCACAAATTTTGGAAAAATTAGTGGAGACAAAAAACACCTTGGAGAATCTCTAGTAAAAAATTCAGATTGATTTTCCATTTGGATCATCATGAATAAAATCACAAAGTTGGACTTCACGCAGAAAGCACTCCAAAAACAAAACAAGGCATACGCCTTGCCTCTATTGAAATAGTGCACACACCATGAGTCTTCCTAGATATCTAGTCATTTTTTCGGAATAAAACTAGAGATATGGTAATGATAGAGGATAAATTTAGTGTAGAAAGATGAAGAAAAAAGTTTAGCCTTCAACACATAAAATGCTAGCTTGCAAACGTTTTAGAGGGAAATGAAGAATCTAATTCTTCACACCATTTGTCATATGCATGACCCCCTCTCTTTATATCTATATCTAGAAGCTAAAAATGTGTAATGTCAAGTTGGTATCACACAATGCATGAGGGGGGTGGCCAAGTGGGGTTGCTTAGGTGGCAAAATTTGAATCCAAATCTCATTTGAATATCTTTTGCATCTAAATTATATTTGGAATCCCATTTCAAATTAATTAAGATGCCATCTCAAATATCATTTGAGTCTTCTCTCCAAAATTAATTCTTCCTTAATTAATCAAATTAAACACTTTAATTTAATTAATTATCCTTTGACTTAACTTTTTAAGTCAAGCTAACTTAACTCCTTAAGCTAAATTCATTAACTTAACTCTTTAAGTTAACTTAACCAATTGACGATCATGTTGACACCAAATAATTAAATCCTTAATTACTGTTCTAATTTAACTCTTAAATTAGTTGATTAATTTAATGCTTAAATCAATCAAGCTAAAATTGACCCAAAAAATCGGTCCACAAAGAAACATCATTTTCTAACACCTTAGAAAATTCTCTCCATAAATTAGGAAGTTAATTATATTTTGTGTGTGACCCAAGAGATTCCACCATTCATTAGATATGGGCTCACAAATCTTTGTGACTTTTGAATAGCTTGTATTCATTCTAGTTTAAAACTTATTTTAAATTAGTCAACTTAATTCAATTAATCTCATTAATTAAAGAGTATCCAATCTCAATAGTTGATGTCCAATCTCAAGCCCATGGAGTCCAACTAAATGGATGAAATGAATATTTTGGAGAACCATTATCGCTCTACACATGCCATGCAAATACAGTTCTGTCATCTCTCATCTCCCGAAAAAAGCCTAGGGTAAGATATTTGTTGGCTCCCTAATAGCCTGATATTATGTCTCTATTCTTAATGCTCGGTCCCTATTCTATGACCTCACCTTTGGAGAACTCCTTTTCCAAATTGTCACACCACCTTGTGCAAGGATATCTGGGAACCAATCATCATAGAACATATAGGAGATGTACTCGCCCTTCACAATAGTGAGGAGTTGAATTCCATCTTCAATCTCACAAACCTCCATACCAAGTAGCTCATGCCCAATCTCAACTCGAAAGACCCACTAGGTGATCAAGAATGAGTCAAAGTATGAGGACTAAACACAAGGTTACTATGGATCCTCAAGTCAAAAAACTAATAATATACACTAGCGTAAATAAGAGAACTAGCCACTACCGACTTGCCACTTTAGCTATCTAGTGGATTCTCTGATGGGTCTTTAGTGCCTTGTTCTCTAACAACTACCCACTAATATTCACCCATATCTCATACAGCTACCCATAGAATGGAGCAATCTCAACCTTTGAATTCTTGCATCGTTAATGCTAGTCTATCCGAATCTTAGATGTCCCATCTCATAAGATCCTATAAATTGGAAGATTTAAGATCATGATCATGTGAGACTTATTCCATGGTCACCAAACCAAGTCCCAAAATCATGGGTGATCTAAGGGCTTTATCCAAATGTTAGTGAAGTGAAACAAAGCATAAAATAAAGATATCCATATAAAGAATATCATTCGATCAAGATTATACCACGAGTGAAATAGTTTATAAGATCAATCTCATTAGCTTGCAGGGCGCTATTCCAACAGTATCTATGGCCTTACTCCAACTTATAGACTAGAGATTTTGAAAGATTTAGTTGGTATGTGAATCATAACAATTGAGGCAAAGCACTTGACTTGTTAGATTTTGGAGACCCATCTACACAAAGTCCGATTTGGAGAATTTCTCTTGGGAGTGATAGAAATCGTTTCAATCCAAATATTTTACAAAGAGTTCTTAAGGTGTTTATAATCTCTAGTGATTTGTTTGGAATATTTGGAGGAGTTTTAGTTGGGTTTTTTTTGCACTATTCCAGTTGTGCGAGTTGCAGACAGTTTATGGAATTGTGAAGAGTTCACAAATCCTTTCTTGGATTTTGCTTTTCAAGGTAATACTCTTACCAAATCTAAATCCCTAGCATGATAAGATACTTTTTTTTTTTTGTAAGAACTAGTTAATTTCATGCTTTTGAAGTTTTGATAATTAGATCCTAGTGCCTTGCTTTCATGATCTCCAACGGCTAGCAATCTAGTTATCTTGTCTCTAACAATATGATCCACACACCAAAGCTAGATCCTAATCTCCTTAATGTCAACTAGAAAATGAGAAAAATATTTGCAAAGATGAATGCTTGATTTGAGGTAAGAGAAGAAGAGAGAAAGTGAAGCTTCAAAACATGAGGCAACATTTGAAATTTGGAGGAAAAATGTGAGAGAATTTGATTATTCACACTGAGCATTATTGGCAGCCCCTCTTTCCCTCTATATCTATATATAAAGGGATGCCAAGGTGGCATCACACCTTCCTTAAGGGGAACATCCAATTGCTATTTAAAAAAATCAGACAGGATTGGCTGATTGGACTGTCAACTAGCCGGCGAACTAATCTGGTTTTCTCAAAAAATTAGAAAATTAAAAAAATTCCATCTTTTGTTAAAGTTGTTCAGACTAGCCAATCAAACCATTGAACCGGTGAATTGTTCATGGTTCAATTAAACCAGATAGGTTTTTTCATTTAATTTTTATTAAAATTAATTTTTAAATTTTTTTTTTCTTTAAGTGCAAAGTTTGAAGGCTAAGGTACACCTCACAAGCTATCTAAAAGTAAAACAAAAAAAAAGCCTTAGTTTAGAGTTTAGAGTTTAGAATTAACTTACACACTCTTAATTTCAAACTTTAGACTTGATATATTTAAATTGTTGTGATCATTTCTAATATAAATTGTGAAATTTGGATTGTAATGCTAGACGATATCATTTAAACTCTTTATGTTTTATATTTTGGCATGTTATTAAATTTTAAGTAATGTATAATATAAATATATATTTTGTAATTATAACATCACGATTTAGTTGCGGTTCAACTACAATTCGACCAACGATTGAACCAATGAACCATGAACTGATAAGTTTTTTTGTTCAATTAACAATCCAATTTTTCAAATATTGCCTCCAACTTGCCTTGCAAGTTGGCAAGTTGCAATTCAAATGTCAATTTGAATTTTTTTGTTCATTTCAATTTCATTTAGAATCCCATTTTTAAATTAATTAAAATGCCACACCCATTGAACCTTTGATTTGAATTTTCCCTCCAAAATAGATTTCTCTCATTAATTAAATTAAACACTTTAATCTAATTAGTTATGCTTTAACTTAACTCCCAAATCAATTAGCTTAACTCTTTAAGCTAGTCATAGCTAACCTAACGCTTTAAGCTAACTTGACCAATTGATGGCCATGTGGTACCAAATAATTAACTCTTTAATTATTGGTCTAGTTAACTCCTGAAATTAGTTGATCAATTTAACCCTTATATTGATCAAGCCAAAATGACCTCATTTTCTCCAACCTCAAAATCTATCCACAAGGAGTAATTTTCTAAATGTTTCTCCAACCTCAAAATCTATCCATAAGGAGAAATTTTCTAACTTTTAGAAAATTCCTTTTTCATGTGGGAAATGCATTTAGCTTTTATGTGTGACCTATTAGGTTCTACCTTCATTAAACATGGGCTCACAACCATTGTGACAATTGAATAGTACCTAATCTCTATGATCGATGTCCAACCTCAAGCTCATAGAGCCCAACTAATTTGTCAAAATGAATGCTTTTAGAGAATCATTCTAGCTTTACGTGTATCATGCAAATACGGTCCTTTTGTCTCATATCTCCCAAAAAAGACCTAGGACATGATATTTATCGACTCCTTAATAGCCTCAATACTATGTTTCTATTTCTAATATTTGATTCTTCTATATGACCACACATTTGGAAAACTCCTTTTTTCAAATTATCATACTACTTTGTGTAAGGATTTCTTGGAATCAATCATTACGGAATACATAGGAGATGCATGCTCCCTTCATAATGATGAGGAGTCGAATCCTATCTTAAATCTTACAAATCTCCATGTCTAAGTAGCTCAT
This sequence comes from Jacaranda copaia, assembly GCA_014898725.1. Classification (NCBI taxonomy): domain Eukaryota; kingdom Viridiplantae; phylum Streptophyta; class Magnoliopsida; order Lamiales; family Bignoniaceae; genus Jacaranda; species Jacaranda copaia. The sequence goes on along the minus strand of JACGDI010003564.1, from coordinate 231,566 downwards.
GGCCAATCACCATCGAAACGACCCACTAGGTAACCAAGGAGAAGTCTAAGCATGAAATTATAAACACATGGTTTCCATGGATCATCAGATCAGAGGACTAATTATATGCACTAGTGCAAGCAAGGGAACTTGCCACTGCCGACTTTTTCTTACGAATATCTAGTGGATTCTCCGAGCAAGCCTTTAGTGCCTTGTTCTCTAACAAACACCCATTAACATACATTGATATCTCATATAGGATTGCTCATGGAACAGAGCAACAACCAACCCTTGAATTTATGAATGATTAGTGTAAGTCTATCTAGATATTCGATACCTTATCTTGTAAGATTTTATTAGTTGGAAGATTTAAAATTACGATCGTATAAAACTTATTCCATGATCACCACCCAATGTGCAACCAAGTACTATAGTCTTGTATGATCTAATGGCTTAATTCAAATGCTAGTGAAGTAATAATGAGCATAAGATAAATATAGCCCTATAATAAATTTCATTAAATCAAGATTGTATCACAAGTGAAATAGTTTACATGCCAATCTAATTGGCTTGTGGGGTACTATTTCAACAACAAGTTCACTAAGGATTTACTTAGAGAAACCACAAGGTTGCCAAAGTGGTACATTGGTAATGGAAAATTCTCTAGTTTACGATAGTGCATATAATTAGTCTTTTAACTTGAGGTTCCACAATAAGCTTGTATTTAGGTCTTTGTGATTTGATTTTACTGTAACCATGTAGCAAGTTGCCCAAGGCTTAGGTTAGGCACAAGCTAACTAAGTATAGAGGTCGATAAGTTGCAAGATGCAATCCATTTCATCCATCTATGAAGAACGAATTGATCTCTTATATATTCTAAAATGATAGATTCCAAGAAATCCTTGCACAAAGTGGTATGACAAATTGGAAAAGGAGTTTTTCAAAGTTAAGGTCACAATGAGGAATTGAACATCAAGAATAGATACATAGCTATCGAGGTTATTAGGGAAGTTGCAAATATCTTGCCTTAAGCCTCTTTCGGGAGATAGAAAATAGAAGGACCGTATTTGCATGACAATCATAAGTGGTAATGGTTCACCCTCAAATTAATTCATCCAATTGGATAGGCTCCATTGGCTTATGCTAGACATCGACTATGGAGATTGGATACTTTTCAATTAATAGATATTAATTAATAGAGCGATTAGTTTAAAAGAGTTTAAACTAATTAGAATATTTGATATTTAATAAATCACTAAGAGTTGTGGGCCCAAGTCTTATTAATTAGTGAACCTTAAGAGTTACACACAAAAGCTTAGAACACTCTAATTAGATTGGAGAAATTATCTAAAGAGTCAGATAATTGGAGTGATCAAGTGTGGAAAAGAGAGACCAAGTTGAATAATTAAGAATTGTCACAATGACTTTATTAATTTAAGTCTTAAATTAATCAAAATAATTTATAGAGTAAATTTGATCAATAAATTAAGGAGTTAATTTAATTAGTGCCATGTGGCAATTTAATTAGTCAAGTCAACTTAAAGAAAGTTGAGTTGATTTAATTAACTTAAAGAGTTATGTCAATCTAATTAAATTAATAAGTTGATTTAATTAGCAAGAAAATCTAATTTTAGAGGGAAAATTAAATGGAAGAATCCATTTTAAAACTGATAAGTTGGCATTTTAATTTTAGAAATTAAAATCCAACAATCCTAGCTTTTAAGCATGTAAGTTGGCAATGTGAGGAGACTGTGATGGAAGCTTCCAAAAGCTTCCTAATCACACTATAAGTACCTCACATTGGCCGGCCACTTATGCTTAATTTTTTGGCTACCTATTTTTCCCTTCCAAGGTGATGAAGTCATGTGTTGAGAAAAAAACATTGTACTAGATTCTCTCCAACCATTTTTTCTCTCCTCCAACTTCCTCGCACTCGTTCTCCATTCTTCCTCCTTTTTCCTCCTCCATATTCTAGCATATTGAGTGAGGATTAAGAGTACATCTAGGTGTGTGGATTACCTTTAGAGGCACAAAAAGTGGAGTGCTCAAGTGTTAGTTAACTCATTCTTTGGTCCAAGATGGTTTTTGAATGATCTCCTTGACCAGCGACTTTGGAGACTTGGTTATGGTTTTGATGCTAATTTTGTCTCATTTTGGAGGTGATAAAATGAGAAAAAGTTACTAGACTTGTTGATCTTTAGTATGGAGAAGTAGATCCCAAGAAAAGAAGAAGTAGATCTTGTTCTAGTGGAAGATCTTTATCTTACCTTCAAAGTTTTCTTTCAAGGTGACTTCTCTTGCTTTCAAATCCTTAATTATGGCATTAAATAAAATCTTTGGTTAGAGGTATTGCAAGTAAATTTTTTCTTTAATTTTGCAATTATTTTAGATCCTTGCATTACTTTTTCCTTCACATTTGATTGGTGTGACATTTACAATTTTCAACTATACCAAACGTGTAATCCCGTGTACAATGATGCACCACTTGGAGACATTGAGACACATGAGGAACATTCTCTTTTCCTATCACTTACCTTTTTATTTGTCACATTCATGTTAATATGCAATTTAAGTTTGAGAGAGGGATTCGATGAGGTATAGAAGTGCATTCTTTTGAGCTTAATAACTTTTCTACTCTATGTGTAATATCAAATTTCAATATTCATGCTTTATTTTTTATTTTTATTTTTAGGATCATTATGTTGTTCCTAGGACTACTCTAATCTTAAATACAAAGTATTATTGAATGCTTTTCTTTTTATGGATAATTTATGCTTATTTTACTTTATTTGCCATTATTCTTATTTTTCTTACTTCTATTTTTGTTTTAAAGGGGTCATTAGCTAGAAACATGTTTGGCCATGCCGAGAAGATAGGAAATAGGTCAAACTAGATTGGCTAGGAGACTTAGGATGCCCTTTGTCAATAGTGGCAATTTTAAGATTTTAAGAAGAAATCCACACAAACTGAGAACAATTGGGCTTCTAAGATAGAGGTATCCCTCATGCTAGAGGAAGTATATCTATTGAGACATAAGTTGAGGTGATTAGTAAGTTCTAAACTTTCGTTCTTTAATTATAAACTTAGTAGACTTCCAAAATCAATGTGAATTTGATATTGATATGACTAATTAAGTTTACAATAGTAAAAAAGTAAAAAGGACTAACAAAGTCCAATGGATTAGATAAATTAAATGAATGCAAATGCTATAGAGCTCAATTGACTAAGCCAACCAAGAAGAGCATCAAAACTGAAAGATGGAGATAGATTAGGATCTAAATATTAAAACCAACATACGCAAAAATAAAACCAACCATCTCCTTTCCAAAGATCAAAATCATGCATTAAATGAGGATTCGAGTGCATAAAATTACCTTCGATGAACGAAATCAAAGGGATTAGCTAGATTACTCCGAAGACTTTTCTAATGATGATCTATAAGTACTAAAAGTTTGATCTAATTGCTTACCTTCCAAAGCTTCAAAAATTGGAAAAATTGGCACACTATTTCACCCCTAGAATAGCAAGGCTATAGCTAACAATCACTAAAAATATAGCCTCTAAAATGTCTAAACAATCTACAAAAATCAGAATCAAAACAATCCATCAATGAACTTCTAAGTTTCTCAAGTGTTGAACCTCTAATGCTAAGTCTACACCTAGGACAAGCTCTCATTCAACCTCTCTTTGCTAGAGAAGAGAGGATAATGACGATGATAGGAGTAGCAATTTTTGGAGAAGGAGAAAGCACTCAATCTCCATGATTGATGTTTAGCAACAAGCCCATGGAGCCTAACTAATTGGATAAATGAATATTTCTTGATGAACCACTGTAGCTTACACCTACCATACAAATATGATCCTTCCATCTTCTATTTTCTGAAAGAGACCTAGAGCAAGATATTTGTCAGCTCTCTAATAGCTTCAATAACTATGTCTCTATATCTAATGTCCAATTTCTCTTTATAACCTCAACTTTGGAAAATATCTTTTTCAAATTGTCATACTAACTTGCACAAGGAGTTTTTGGAATCGATCATTATAGAATATATAGGAGACACACATGTTCTTCACAATAACAAAGAAATGGATCCCATCTTGGATCTCACAAACTTCTATGCTAAAATAGCTCATGCCCAATCTCAACCCCAGATGACACATTAGGTGGTCAAGGAAAAGTCAAAGCATAAGAACTAAAACACAAGATCACTATGGATCCTCAAGTCAAAGGACTAATTACATGCACTATTATAAGCTTGAGAACTTATCATGACCGACCTGCCACAACAACTATCTAGTGGATTTTCGTAGCGGACCTTCAATGAACTTGTTTTCTAACAAGCACCCACTAGCATGCGCCCATGTCTAACATAGATTATCGATAAAATGAGGCAATATCCAACCTTTTGAAGTATGCATCATTAGTGCAACTCTATCCAACTTTTAAATGCCTCTTCTCGTAAGATTCTATAACTTGCAATATTTAAAATCGTAACCTTAGAGACTTGTTTGTGATCACCACCATCTGTGTGACAAAGTCCTTTTGTCTTATGTGATTTAAGGGCTTCCACCAAATACAAGTAAGGTATAAAAAAACATAAGATAAAGATGGCCATTTAATAAGAATATCATTTAATCAAGATTATCTCACAATTAGAAAAGTATTATGCACCAATTCTAATTGACTATGGGGTACTATTCCAACAATCTTCCACTTGCTCTAAAGCCAATTTTCCATAGTCTTAAGGTTTATCATCTCAAGGTGTCCTTTAAAGACTTTCTGTGATAGGGATTTTGTTAGTGGATTTGCTATATTCTTTTCCAAGATCACAAGAAACAAATGATAATGCCTTAAAATGTGCTTAGATTGGTAATAAGATCTTAACTCTTTTGCTTGTGCAATAGCTCCATTGTTGCCACAATAGACAACTACCAGTTTTATTAGGCACTACATCTAACTCTTAGATCACATTTTTCATCTAAACACCCTGTTTCGTGATCTCCAAAGTAGTGATATATTCCACCTCAATAGAAGAGTCAGTCCTAATGTCTTATTTGGAGCTCTTCCAACTCATTACACCGCCACTGAGGTAAAATATAAATCCTAAGGTAGATTTTGATGGAAAAATGTCCAGCAAGCCAATGAGATTGGCTTGTAAACTATTTCACTCATGGCACAATCTTGATTGAATGATATTCTTGATATGGCCATTTTCATCTTATGCTTTATTTCACTTTACTAGCACTTGGATGAAGCCCTTAGATCACCTATGATTGCAGGACTTGATTTGGTGACCATGGATTAAATCTCATATGATCGTGATCTTAAAACTATCATGTCATAGGATCTTGTGAGATGGGGCATCTGAGATCTGGATAAACTAGCACTAACAATGCATAAATCTAAGGATTGGAGATTGCTCCATTCCATGAGCAACTATGTAAGATATAGGTGCATGTTAGTAGGTGCTTGTTAGAGAATGAAGCATTGAAGACCCATCAGAGAATCCACTAGATAGTCGTACTAGCAATTCGGTAGTGGCTAGTTCTTCTGCTTATGCTAGTACATATTATTAATCATTTGACTTGAGGATCCATGACAACCTTGTGTTCGATCCTTATACATTAACTCATCCTAAACTACCTAGCGAGTTTTTTAGGTTTAGATTAGGTATGAGCTACTTGGCATAGAGGTTTGTGAGATCCAAGATAGAATTCGACTCTTTGCTATTGTGATGGGCAAGTACATCTCCTATGTGTTCTATGATGTTCAATTCCAAGAAATCTTTGCATAAGGTGGTATGACAATTTAAAAGAGGAGTTTTCCAAAGCTAAGATCATATAATAGGTATCAAATATTAGGAATAGAGACATAGTATCCAGGCTATTAGGGAGTCGACAAATATCTTACCTTAGGCCTCTTTTAGGAGATAAGAGATAGAAGAACTGTGTTTGCATGGCCTGCATAGAGCGATGATAGTTCTCTAGAATATTCATTTTGATCAATTAGTTGGGTTCCATGGTCTTGAGGTTGGATGTCAACCATGGAGATTGGGTACTCTTCAATTAATGAGATTAATTGAATTAGGTCGACTAGTTTAAAAAGATTTTTAAACTAGAATGATAAGATATTCAAAAGTCACAAGGAGTTATAAGTCCATGTCTAATGAATGGTAGAACCTATTGGACCACATATAAAATCCAATTAGCTTCCTAATTGACGAAGAGAAATTTCTAAGATGTTAGAAAATGGTATCTCCTAGCAGACCGATTTTTTAGGCCAATTTTGAGGGTCATTTTTGGCTTGATTGATTTAAGTGTTAAATTAATCAACTAATTTAAGAGTTAAATTATACCAATAATTAAGGATTTAATTATTTGATGCCAACATGACCATCAATTGGTTAAGTTAAGTTAACGAATTTAGCTTAAGAAGTTAAGCTAGTTTGACTTAAAGAGTTAAGTCAAAGGAAAATTAATTAAATTAAAGAGTTTAATTTGATTGATTAAGGAAGAATGAATTTTGGAGGGAATACTCAAATGAGATTTGAGATGGCATCTTAATTAATTTTAAATGAGATTCCAAATGTAATTAAAATGCAAATGAAATTCAAATGGAATTGAATTCAAATTTTACCACCTAAGCAACCCCACTTGGCCGCCCCCCCTCATGCATTGTGTGATGGCAATTTGGCATCACACATTTTCAACCTCTATATATAGATATAGAGAGAAGAGGTCGTGGGTATCACAAATGGTGTGATATAGATTCTTCATTTCCTTCCAAAAATATTTGAAAGCTAGCATTTCATGTGTTGAAGGCTAAGTTTCTTTCTTCATCTTTCTACCCCAAATTCAACCTTTATCATCGCCAAATCTCTGTTCTTATTCCAAATAAAATACTAAAGGTCTAGGAAGATCTCATTGGTGTATGGACTTTTTTAATAGAGGTAAGGTGTGTGACTTGCTCAATTTCTAGAGATTTATTTGCGCGAGGTCCAACTTTGCTATTTTCTCTAGGATATTCCAGAAGGCCAATAGATCTTAAATTTCAATTGGAAGTTATCTAAGGTGTTTTCTATCTCCATATATTTGTTTTAGAAGTTTTGGAGGTGATTTGATAGGGCTATCTTTGTAATCTTCTCGCTGCGCCATTGGCAGACAAATTCTGTAATTAGTGAAGTGTTCACTTGATTCTCCTTGGACTTGCTCATCAAGGTAATCTGCTTTCTAAATATGAATCATAGGCATGATTAGATCCTTAATTAGCTTGTAGAAACTAGTTACTTTCATGTTCTGAAATTTTGATATTAGATCCTAGTGCTTTACTAGCCTTTAGATCTAAGGTCATCTTCAATGGACTAGAAACTAGAATTTGAAATTTTCAAGCTTCAATTCTCCATTGCCATATATTAGAAACAAATCTTTAGTTCTTCTTAAGTACTTGAGGATTGCTTTTATGGTAGTCCTTCTTAATTCCTCCAAAGGGACATTTTTTCTTCTTCTTACCTTTTTTCTTCTTGCCCTTAGGGCCTTTAGACTTAGAAAAAGATGCAAGCATCAAAGGCTTGTCCTTTTTCATAGTCGACTCAACAGTCACCAACATATTGATCAATTTATTAATCATTATCTCTTGCTTGGACATGTTGAAGTTAATAATGAATTGGTCAAATAAGTTTGGTAATGATTGGAGAAATCCACATAAAAGTCATTCTCCATGACTACGTCTAATTGAGCAAGCTTATTAATGAGACTGATTATCTTAAGGCCATGGTCATGGACATTAGCCCTTTCAATCATTCTAGTCATAAAAAGCTCCCTATATAATGAGTAATGCTCTTGTCTAAATTACACCCCATATAACTCTTATAGGTGCAAATGAATCTCAGAAGTAGTTTTCACATTTTCATATGTTTTCATGAGATTTTTGAAGCTCATTGGACATTGACACCCCATGAGGCAATAGGTTTGAAGATCATCATCTACCTATTTGGTGAACATTTTAGGTGCCTCATTGTCAACATCATCACCAATGGTGTCTGATGGACTTTAAGTAAGACATATATACTCTTTTCGGAGTCAAGAATATTTATGAGGTTTCTAAGGCAATTATGTAAGTTAGACCTAATGAGTTTATTAGTTTCCAAAATAACACTTAGTGGATTCTTAACTATTAATTGAGATTTCAAAAATCTACATAAGTGAGAAAGAAAATATATGTATGTGATTAAATTTAACATTTAGAAAACATGTTTATGGACTTTTAAGTATATCTTTCTTCCACTATTTTATCTAAGTCCTCACCCTCTAAGGAATTCGTAAAACTTATTTCCTAATGAGAATCAAGATTCAAAAGGTATCATTAGTGGACCTATGTCCCATGAGACATCCACAAATAATCGTATGGTAAACAACTATTGCTAATTGCATCTCTATACAGCTGTTGATATGTTTTGCCTCACTTTTTATGTAGACTCATGACTCATGAAACATCCACACTATTAGGTGTTAAGTCATACCTACCAATCAATCTTTAATGATAAACTCCACAATGACATTCCACAACTAGTGGGACAATATCAAACTTAGTTTTAAATTAAAGTACATCATATGCCAATAAGTGATTATAGCTTTTCTCTGATAAAATGTCCCACAACTCATGAGCTAACACTAAATTAGGGTAGCATTTCATGTCTGGAAGCAAGAGTAGCACTAGGATCCAATAATTAAAACTTCAAAAGCTTTAAATTAACTAGGCTACTCAAGTAACCAAAGATCTAAACACAGTATAGATCTGGATTTGGAAAGAGGAATACCTTAATAAGTAAATTTTCAAGGAGAAAATTGTGAACAATTCACAAATCCAAAATTTGCCAAAAACCAGCACAGTAGAGAATCAACAACTTTTGCTAGCTTCGAAATCTCCAAAAATCATGAAATTATATTTGGAACTTCTAAACTCAATGTGAAGATCCTGTGAAAATTTTAGAATAAAACTCAGTCTAGATCTTCTCAGAAAAATTCCACAAAATTGCTAACCTGCACCATGGATCTCCAAGATAAGCAAACCAAATGTTTTACCTCTACTGATATGATCAACACACCAATTGAACATCAAATTTCTACTCCAATTAAGCTGGAGAAATGAGAGGAGAAAATCATGGTAAAGGCCAATTTTGAGATTGGGAGAAGAAGAGAAAGCAAAGCTTCAACTCATGAGGCAATGCTAGGAGAGAGGTTTTTTATGGGAAATGCAAAAGAATCTAATTGTTGACACCAATTATGCAAATGCTGAATCCTCTCACCTCTATATCTATATATAGAGGGAAGATGGTATGATGTCAAGTTGGAATCACACCTTTCTCAAGGTGGACGGCCACTTGCAAGCTTAGGTGGCAAATTTAAATCCGAATCTCATTTGAATTTCATGTGCATTTCAACCTAATTTATAATCTAATTTCAAATTAATTAAAATGCTAATTCAAATTAACTCTTCATTTGAATTTTTTCTCAAAAATATATTCTTCTCATTAATTAAATTAAATGCTTCAATGTAATTAATTAACCTTTGACTTAGCACTTAAGTCAACAAGCTTAACTCTTAAGCTTAATTTTGTTAGCTTAATTCTTTAAATTAACTTGACCAATTAATGATCAATTTGGCACCCAATAATTTACTCCATAATTATTGTTCTAATTTATCTCCTTAAATTAATTAATTAATTTAACACTTAAATTAATCAGGCCAAAATTCTCCATCAAATTGATCAACTCAAAAATCGGTCCTCTAAAAATGAAAATTCTAACACTTAGAAAATTCCTCCATCAATTAGGAAGTTAATTGAATTTTATGTGCGACCTAATAGGTTTTACCATTCATTGGACATAAGCTCACAACTCCTTGTAACTTTTGAATATCTTATATTCATTTTAATTTAAAACACTTGTAAACTAATGAACTGAATTCAATTAATCTCATTAATTAAAGAGTACCCAATTCTCATGATCGATGTCCAACCTCAAGCCCATGGATTCCAACTAATTGGCCAAAATGAATGCTTTTAGAGGACTATTGTAGCTCTATACATACCATGCAAATACAGTCCTTCTATCTCCTATCTCCCAAAAGAAGCCAAGGGCAAGATATTTGTTAGCTCCCCAATAGCCTTAATGATATGCTTCTATTCTCAATGTTTAATTCCCTTGTGTGACCTCATCTTTGGAAAACTCCTTTTCCAAATTGTCACAACACCTTGCTCAAGGATCTCTTGGAATCAATCATTATAAAATACATAACAAATGTACTTACACTTCATAAAGATGAGGAATTGAATTCCATTTAGATCTCACAAACCTCTATGCCAAGTAGCTCATACCTCTCAACCCGAACGGCCCACTAAGTGACCTAGGATGAGTTGAAGCATAAGAACTGACACAAGGTTACTATGGATCCTCAAGTTTGAGGACTAATAATATACACCAGTATAAGTTGCAAAACTTGCCATTACTGACTTTCCACTTCGGCTATCTAATGGATTCTCTAGTAGGTCTTCAGTACCTGGTCCTTTAACAAGCACCCATAAATATGTGCCCGTATCTCATACAGTATTGCCCAAGGAATGGGGTAACATCCAACCTTTGGATTGATGCATTATTAGTGCAAGTCTATCCAAATCTTAGATGTCCTATCTCATAAGATCCTAGACTTGGAAGGTTTAAGATCACAACTGTGTAAGACTTATTCCAAGCACACCACCCAATGAACTGACCAAGTCCTGTAGTTTAGTGTGATCTAAAGGCTTCATCCAAATGCTTGTGCAAAAATAATAAGCATAAGATGAAGATGGTCATATTGAGAATATCATTCAATCAAGATTGTTTTACATAGAAATAGTTTTATGAGGCAAATCTAATTGGCTTGCCAAGTACTATTCCAACAATATTACCTCCCATTAGTAGAAGGCTTGGATCAATTAAAACTCCTTTTAATTTGTATCCAACTTGTCTTAATGTTTTATAAAACTTAGACTTCTCTAAGTTGAGAGTTTTTCTTGTTTTGAAAGATCTCATCAATTTTTATCATCTCTTATTTAGGTTTTCTATATCTTAACCTACATCCCATATATCAATAGGATAAAGAAAAGCATAAATAAGTAAATGTGCCTTGCATGCTCCAAGGGTGAGATGACCATGAACCTTAACCAAGTCATGCACCTAGAGCTATAAGTCCACTACTAAATTGATTTTAAATGGGTTGATTAAATTCTATATATTAAATAAATGTATCACATACATTCATGGGTCTTCAAGCCTCCTTGATCCTTTTGGCCTTCTTTGCTCTTTGCAACATTTACGTGGAAAAAGAAATCCTCACCCTTTGAGTTCTACACTCAAAACATTTACAAGATAAAAAATCAAAAGGCATGCAAGCCCATATTTAATATAATCCTTTTCAAACAACTTTAAAACAAATAAAACCAATTTAAAAGCTTGTGTTCATTCCCATTCATCATCTATCATTCATTCAACAATTAAATGAACAATAATAAGAATTGACATTCAATCTATCCATTTAAATACTTATCACATAAATAATTAATTAATAGACAAAAATAAGCATAACTCTTTATGCATCTCATTTTTGCATCTAATTGAAGATTAACTTCAACTTGACTTTAAAAGTCAGCAAAAATATCTAGTATTGTTTTGAATACTTACACAATTATTATGCATTAAAAGAGTATGACATAAGCTAGGAAGGAAGACTAAAATTGCACCAAAAGAGCCAAGAAACACCTCTAGCTATTTACTAAGGGGCCACTACCTCTGGTTTGCACCCAGCCGCATGGTAGGTGTGCTCATAGCATGCATGTTGCATGGCAATCGTTGCCATAAGGCTAGTAGCCCTACCGGTTTACGTGCTAGTGTGCATTTTGTGCTGTTTTGCATTTCAAACACCATGCATACCTCCATGACTCAATTGCACACACATTTTGACAAATTTTCAGATTATGAAACTTTAAATATTGGAAATTAAAGCGTTCAAACATGCATCAAAAATCAAGTTGAAGTAAAAATCAACATTTTTCAAAAATCTCTAATTATCTCCAATCCAGTTGGATTCAAAAATAGCCAAAACACATTAAAGCTATTATTAACATGCTACATTAATATATAACATCATCCAATGCTAAATCCATATTTAACATGATAGGATTTGAATTAAAATATGCCAATATATGAAATAACACTTAAACACATATTGACATATTTCAACCCAACACATAAAGAGCCACAAGAAAATTCATCCAAACACTCAAATTCATTGATTGAATCAAGTATTTGGAGAGCTAGAACTGATCCATCATATAAAACAATTCACTAAAATCCTAATTTAGACATGAAGATGGCTTTTATACCACTTGAAAGATAGAGATGGATTAGGATCCAAATACTAAAACCAAAATCATGTACTAAATAAGGATTGAAAGGTATAAAATTACCTTTAATGAAAGGATTCAAAGGAAACAACTAGATCACTCCAAGTACTCTTCTGATGGATAATCTACAAGCACCAATAGTTTGATCCAATTGCTCCCCTTCCAAAGCTCAAAAAATTGGCAAAATTGGCACACTATTTCACCTCTATAACAGCAAGTTTGTTGCTGAAAATTACTGAAAAATTCAGTCTCTAGATTGTCCATATGATCCACCGAATTCAACCACAAAATGGTCTACTAATGAAATTCTAAGTTCCCCAGGTGTTAAACCTCCAAAGTTAAGTCCACACACCTAGGATAAGCTTTCAATCAGTCTCACTTTTCTAGAGCAAAGAGGATGAAGGTGATGATAGGAGTGGCGATTTTTGGAGGAGAGAATTTTGGTGTGGTTATTCAACACATGAATTATACCACACTTTTGGAGAAAAAAATGTGAGGAATGCCAACTAATCACGAGTGGCCAGCCACAAGCTTATTTATAGGAGGGGATGGAAGCATCAAAGAAGCTCTTTGATGCTTCCATCACACCTTCCATGCATGTTGGCCAACTTGCTAACTTGTGTGTGCATTTACATTTCATCTCATGAAATAAAATGCAAGCTTGCATAATTCAAATAGACTCGTCCATTCGATTTTCCTCAAAAAATTAAATTCCCAATTTAATTAAATTAAATTCTTAATTTAATTAATTTAATTTAACTCAATAAGTTATTAACATAAGTTAACTAGAGTTAACTTAACCTTTAAGTTAACTTAACTAATTAATTTTTATATGACACCAATTAAATTAATACCTTAATTTAATTGGCTCAATTTAACTCCTTAAATTATTTTGATTAATTACTTAAATTAATCAAGCTAAAATGACCAATTGAAATTAGTCAACCATTTCTCTCCAAAATGCCTAGCATTTGATTTTCTAACTCTTTAGAAAATCTCTCCTATCAATTAAGAGTTTCCTTAGACTTTTGTGTATGACCCATTAAGTTCATCGATTCATTGGACATAGGCTCACAACTCATTGTGATATTTTAAAAAATAAAATATTCACATTAGTTTAAACTCATTTAGACTAATAACTTACTCAATTAATTTCAATTAATTAAAGAGCATCGAATCTTCATGATCTGTGTCTAGTAACAAGCCCATGCAGCCTAACTAATTGGATAAATAAATTATTTCTTGATGAACTATTGTGGCCTACTCCTACCATGCAAAAATAGTCCTTTTATATCTTATCTCTTGAAAAAGGCCTAAGGTAAGATATTTGTTAGCTTCCCAATAGCTTCAATAACTATGTCTCTATATCCAATGTTCAATTTCCCTTTATGACTCAACTTTAGAAAACACCTTTTCCAAATTGTCATACTACCTTGCACAAAGATTTTTTGGAATCGATCACTATAGAATACGTAGGAGATGCATTCATTCTTCACAATAAAGAGGAAACAGATCCTATCTTGGATCGCTCAAACCTCTATGCTTAAGTAGTTCATGCCCAATCTCAATCCCAGATGACCCACTATGTGATTAGAGAAAAGTTAAAGCATGAGAATCTAAACACAAGGTTACAATAGATCCTCAAGTCAAAGGACTAATTATATACACTATTGTAAGCTTGAGAACTTGCCACTACCGATATGCTACTATGGTTATCTAGTAGATTCTCCTAGTAGGCCTTCAATGAGCTTGTTTTCTAATAAGTACCCACTAATATGCATCCATGTCTAGCATAGATTACCCATGAAACGAGCCTACATCCAACCTCTTAGAGTATACATTATTAGTATAAGTCTATTCAAATATTAGATGCCCCTTCTCTTAAGATTCTATGGCATGAAATGTTTAAAATCATGACCTTAGGACTTGTTTCATGATCACCATCACATGTGTGATCAAGTCCCATAGTTTATATGATTTAAGGGCTTCAACCAAATGTAAATGAAGTATAAAAACATAAGATAAAGACTACCATTTAATAAGAATAACATTCAATCAAAATTATCTCACAATTAGAGTAGTATTATATGTCAATTCTAATAGGCTATAGGGCATTATTCCAGCAAAACCCTAATAGGCCAAATCCTATTAAGAAAAAAGACTAAACACTAAGCTCAAAAAAGAAAATGGGCACAAAAAATCATTTGCGAGAATTTATAAAACTATAAAAACATTCAAGAATTAAAAATTCTTAGCATTGTGTCCCAGAGTAGAAAATACTAAACTTCTGCTGACCACCAAAAAAGATCCTAGCTCCATTTCTATTCAACATCATCTAGGCATAGTCTATGCTGATTTTGAATGTTGAGAAAAAGGAATGCTAAGAATGATGAAATATAGAGATCATGACTCTAACAACCAAGTGGTCTCAAGGCTGGAAAACATAATGAGCCACTAGTTTGGAGCACAGTCACATTTAGCAATGAGCCTACCTTGGAAATATAGTTGACACCAAGGGAAATGCTCGTATAGCAAGCACCACCTTACAAAGATCTAATTCTATAGATAACTTAAGAGATATTGAAGACCCTATTGGAGAACACCATTGCACAAGTAGCAACCAAAACCTAAAACATGGAGAAACATCATCCCTAAGATTAACAGCAATCCTCTCACTAAAGCTAGAGGGCTTTGTCCTTCCTAGAAAGAATCAAACAAAGAATTAACTTTGATTAGGACACCGTTCATTCTCTTCTACTTCTATAGAAAGATATATTTTTATCTCTTTAAGAGGACTCTTCCCATGACTACCCACTATTGCTAGAGTATAAGCTCACTCACTGGTACTGCAACCATCAAAAGGTGTAGTGATCTAGTACTTACCTCTAACTATTGCTCTCCCTCACACTATCCCTTGTACCCTCGTATCTTGTTGGAGATACTTTTTCTTCAGATAAAGATTGCCAACTAATTAGAGTTTGATGGCATGATGGATCCACAAGAGCACTTAAAAAACTTTTGTGGGAGGATAGAACTTTACGACCTAAGTGAAGCAACATACTACAAAGTTTTCCACATGACATTCACTAAGGGTGCTTAACATGTTCAATTACATATCGGTTGGATACATCATGAGCTAAGAAAAATTGATACAGTTCTTTCTCTAGAACGTATTCATTAACCATAGATACTTGAAGATGGAAACATATATATTCACTGTCAAGCAAAAACATTAAGAGTTCCTAAGAAACTATCTCACTCGCTTCATCTAGGCAGTATATGAGATCACTCACATGAATTAGTAGCTCCTACCTAATATCATTTAGCAGAACCTAAAGTACTTAAAGTTCCAAAAATCTATTACTAGTAAAAACCCTTGCTACAATGAAAAAGCTCCTCACACATGTGGAGAAATACATCACGATTGAGAAAGTTATGACCTATTAGGTTACTAGCAAATGAAAGGTATACAATAAATGAAGCACTCATAATAACAAAAAGTAAGAAGACCATGGGCACAATCCGCTCTAGGGTTTTACCATCTGCAATCAAATCATAACCCATAAAATAGAGATCCTAACTATAGCATTATAACAAGACCTCATTAGTATGTTGGAATAGCACCTTGCAAGTCAATAAGAATGGCCTTGTATAAACTATTTCCTTATAATACAATCTTGACTGAATGATATCTTTTTATTTCACTTCACTTGCATTTGGATGAAGCGTATAGATCACTTAAGACTACAAAACTTAGTTTGGTAACCATGGAATAAGTTTCACACGGTCGTGACCTTAAATCTTCCAAGTCATAGAACTTATGAAATAAGGCATCTAACATCTGGATAGACTTGCACTAATGATGCATAAATCCAAGGGTTGGAGATTGCTTCATTTCATAAGCAAACTTGAAAGTTCATAAGGCACTAAGATCCAAATATTTACAAAAACAATTGAATAAACTAGCCCAAAAAATACTACAAAGATCTGGACAAGCATAGAACTTGAAATTTAGAAGAGAAAAATACCTGGGTGAAAGCAGAAAATTCGAAGAGCAAAAGATAAACTCTTTCCAATCTTCAAATGGGCTCTTCACTGGTGCAGCAGGAGCACCATAATTTTTCCCTTAGATATATTTCTCCATTTGGGATGAAATTTTAACTAGAACTCCTCAACCCTTTGAAGATTCTGCAATCTAAATTTTAGGCCGATCAGAACACCAGAGGTATTCCTAAAAGAAGCAAAAACCAGCTGCTAGAAAAACTCTAGTCAAGAGCAAACGAAATTAAAATAGATTGCCTATTATGTAAACATCTATTGGAATAGTATCCTATAAGCCAATGAGATTGGCTTTGTACAAACTATTGCCTTGTAAAGCAATCTTGATTAAATGATATTCTCCATATGGCTACCTTTATCTTATACTTTATTATACTTCACTTGTATTTAGATAAAGCCCTTAGATCACCTAAGATTGCGAGACTTGGTTTGCTGACCATGGAATAAGTTTCACACGATCGTGATCTTAAAATTTCCAAGTCATAGGATCTTTGAGACAGGGAATCTAAGATCTGGATAGATTTGCACTAATGATGCAAAAATTTAAGGGTTAGAGATTACTCCATTCCACGAGCAACTATATGAGATATAGGCACATGTTAGTGGATGCTTGTTAAAAAATAAGGCATTAAAAATTCACTAGAGAATCCACTAGATAGCCAAAGTGGCAAGTCGGTAGTAGCTAGTTCTCCTGATTATGCTAATACATATTATTAGTCCTTTGACCTAAGGATCCATGACAACCTTGTGTTTGGTCCTCATGCATTAACTCATCCTTAACCACTTAGTGGGTCATTCAAGTTGAGATTAGGTATGAGCTACTTGGTATGAAGGTTTGTGAGATCCAAGATGGAATCCAACTCCTTGCTATTGTGAAGGACGGGTATATCTCCTATGTGTTAATGATCAATTCCAAGAAATCCTTGCACAAGGTGGTGTGATAATTTAGAAAAGATGTTTTCCAAAGGTGAGATCACATAAATGGATTCAAATATTGAGAATAGAAATATAGTATCAAGGCTAATAGGGAGCCGACAAATATCTTACCCTAGGCCTCTTTTAGGAAATAAGAGACAAAATGACCTTATTTGCATGGCATACGTAGAGCGATGATAGTTCTCCAAAATGTTCATTTCAACCAATTATTTGGCCTCTGTAGGCTTGAGGTTGGACATCGACCATGGAGATTGGGTACTTTTTCATTAATAAGATTAATTAAATTGAGTCGACTAGTTTAAAAGGAGTTTTAAACTAGAATGAATATAAGGTATTCAAAAGTCACAAGGCGTTGTGAGCTTAAGTCTAATGAATGGTAGAACCTATTGGGTCACACATAAAATTGAATTAGCTTTCTAATTGATGGAGAGAATTTTCTAAGGAATTAGAAAAGGACCTCTCTATCCCAATGGACCGAATTTTGGTGCCAAGTTTGAAGGTCAATTTTAGCTTGATTAATTTAAATGTTAAATTAATCAACTAATTTAAAGAGTTAAATTAGATCAATAATTAAGGAGTTAATTATTTGGTGCCTACATAACCATCAATTGGTCAAGTTAACTTAAAGAGTTAACAATTAAACTTAAAGAGTTAAGCTGGTTTAATTTAAAAAGTTAAGTTAAAGCATAATTAATTAAATTAAAGAGTTTAATTTGATTAATTAGAATGAATGAATTTTTGGAGGAAAGATTAAAATGCGATTTGAGATGGCATCTTAATTAATTTGAAATCTCATTTGAAATGTAATTAAGATGCAAATAAAATTCAAATGAAATTTGGATTCTCTTTGCCACCTAAGCATAATTGGCCACCTCCCCTCTCATGGAATGTGTGATGCCACCTTGGCATCACACAAATCCACATCTATATATAGATATAGTTAGATACATGTCTAGAGAGAGAAAAAGTGTGCAAAAGGCGTGAAGAATTAGTTTCTTCTTTTTTCACTCCAAAACAACCCCTTATGCAAGCTAGCATTTCATGAGCTGAAAGCTTTGCTTTTTCTTCCTCCTCTTACCAATTTTCAGCCTCATCCATTGTCAATTGTCTGGTTCTATTCTATCTTATGAAGTATAGAATTAAGAAAGTCTCATTGGTGTGTGGATTATTTCAATAGAGACAAGACATGTGCCTTGTTCTACTTATGGAGAACTCTCTATGTGAAGTCCAACTTTGCAATTTTCTCCAAGACAATCTAGATGGCCATTCAATCTGAATTTTTGACTAGATATTCCCCAATGTAGTGTTTATCTTTAGTAATTGGGTATAATTTTTGGAGGCAATTTGGTATGGCAATCGTCGCAATCCTTTCACTATGTCGCAAGTAAATAGAATTTGGAACCAATAACGTGTTCACTTGTTTCTTTCCAAATTTTCTTATCAAGATAATTCTCTATCTAAATGTAAATCTAAGGTATGGTTAGATCCATGTAATTCTTGTAGGCACTAGGTATTTTATTTGTTGAAGTTTTGATTATAGATCCTAGTGCCTATCTTGCCTCTCAAGTGGTATTGAAACTTACATCATGTTGAGATTTGGATTTTGCTTAGTTGATTGATTCATGTGATGGATTGATCTTTATCACCATATTCTTGATTCAATTTATGGATTTGGGAATTGGTTGATTTGCACGTGGCTCCTTCATTGATGAATTAAAAGCACGCTGTTATGTGACTATAGTGTTAATTCATGTACTTGGTATGTTTTAATTCATAGTGATTAATATTGAAAAGTGTTTTGGCATTAATTAATGCTATATGTTGATATAGCATGTTGGCTTATAACTAATAGAGTTTTGGTCCATTTTGGATCTAACTTGATTGGAATTATGTTGGAGATTAGTTGAAGAGTTTGATTCTTTTTTTTTCCAATTTTTGACATGTTTGAGAACTTTCATTTCTTGTTTTAGAAGGTGTTTTAAATCAAAAAATTGATCTAAAATGTGTGTTATGATGTCAAGAACATGTGCTAAAATTGTTAGTGCATAAAAGTTGAGTGAAGAACACACTTGGCAAACCTTGAGCACCAAATGCTAGGGCTGCCGGCAGCTTCTTGGGCGTTAGCCAGGCAGTATGTGCACGTTGTGCACACACGCTACCCAGTCATGCACCAAGGGTGACTAAGCAGTTCAGTTTTGGGTGTATTTGGTAAGCTTTGAGTTATTTTCTCAACTCCTTCAATGCTCAACAAGTTTTTCACTACACACTTTAGTTGCACAAGTATTGTGCTATGCCTCAAAATTATGTTTGACATATTTCAATGCTTTTGAAAATTGATTAAAGTTGATCTCTAATAAATGACATAAGTGTTATGCTTGGTTCAATTATTTGTTTATGAGATGAGCATTTAATTGTTGGAATTAATTGTTAATTCTAAATTTATTTAATATTAATTTAATTATTGAATGAATGATGAATTAATGGGGATGATCATGAGCCTTTTAAAATTGATTTTATTTGTTTCAAATCTATTGAAATAGGTTGCATTAAATGAGGCTTATATGCCTCTTGTTCTATCTTGTAAAAGTTATGAGAATAGAACCACTTGGTGTGAGAATTTTTATTTCATGTAAATGTTGTATGGAGCAAAGACTCCAAAGGAGGCATAGAGGTTAATTTAAGACCCATGAATGTATGGGACACACTTATGTAATAGTTTAGTTTAATTCAACCCACTTAAAATCAACCAAAGTGATGCACCCATGGCTTTTAAGTGCATTACTTGGTTAGGCTCATGGTTATCCCACCCTAGGGGCATGCTAGGCTATTTACTTATTTATGCTTTCTATATCCTATTGATATATGAGATGCATGATTAAGATATAGAGAACCTAAATAAAAAGATCAAATGATGAGATCTTTGCTAGCAAAAAACAAACCTCCACTTAGAATGTCTAAGTATTTTCAATATTTAGTCAAAAGGAATACAAATTAAAAGAGTTTTAATTAATCCATGCCTTCTACCAATAGTTTATGCCATGATGATGCTACCGATTTTATGTGATGGCACTTGGTCACGTGGGTCATACTTAGGAGGAAAGTTGTGAGCATACACTTGGCATGAGATGCACCTTTGACTTAGGAACCCTCACGCATTGGCACTCGATCACAGGGGATGTCGTTAGGCCATCTTGAGAAAAAGTTTGATTTGTGGGTTTGACTTAACACTTAATAGTATAGATGGCAAACGGTCTGTGGGTCTATATGAAAAGTGAGGTAAAATATATCAAGAGTTGCATGAAATGCAATTAGCCAAAGTTGCTTACCCTTCGATTGCTCGTAGATGGCACTCAGTCACGGAGGTCCACTAGCAAGTCATTAGGGTTTTAATTCTCACTAGGAAATGTGATTTCCTAAATTTTTCTTGGGGATGAAAGATTTGATAAAATAGTGAGTGAAAAACATGCTTGAAAGACCATGAACATGTTTTAATATCAAAATCAATCACATGCTAATTCTCTTTTTTTGCCTCATGTAAATTTTTGAAATTTTCAACAAATAAATAGCTAAAATTCACTCGTAAGTATTTTGGGAAACTAATAAACTCACCAGGCCTAACTTCCAAGATTGGTTGAGAAACTTTAAGATAATTTTTTACTCCAATAAGAGGATATATGTGATTGATCTTAGTCTACTGGACACTCTGGGTGATGATGAAATCAATGAGGTTTGTGAAGTGTTCACAAAATATGTGGATGATGATCTACAAGTTAGATGCCTCATGTTGGAATCTATGACTAATGAGCTCCAAAAGACTTTTGAGTACATGAAACATACTTCTGAGAGCTACATGTACTTACAAAAGTTGCATGGTATTCAAACAAGACATAAAAGGTTTGCTTTGTCTAAGGAACTCTTTTGGATAAGGATGAGTGAAGAGGCAAGTGTCCATGATCATGAGCTAAAAATGATTGGACTCATCGAAAAGCTTGGATAACTTGATGTGATCATGGATAATGACCTTTATATGGACTTGATCCTCCAATCATTACCACCTTCATTCAACTAATTCATTGTGAACTTTAATATGTCCAAGCAAGTAGTTACAATCAATGAATTAGTGAACATGTTAGTGACCACGAAGGCAATGATGAGAAAAGAAAAAACTTTTATGATGGCATTTTCCTCTAAATTGAAGGGTTTTTGGGGCCCTAGAAAGGGAGGTAATAGGAAGAAGAGTTCTTCCTCAAAAGAAAAGCAACCCGAGAAGAGTTTTGGGAGAGTTAAGAATAAAGCTAAAACCAATGCAAATTGTTTCCATTGTAGTGAAAATAGTCATTGGAAAAGAAACTACAAAGCTTACCTAGCTATACCACATGTGGTTCTAGTCTCTGTAATTCCTTATAAGGGATGAAAATAAGGAGTCTACATGAAGGGGATATGATCCTCCATATTGGAAATTGAGCAAGGGTTGTAGCCAAGGTCCAAGACGTAATAACACCAAACTTAGGAAATTCTTGTATTATTCTTGATCCAATTTACTATATACCTAATCTTGTTAGGAACATTATTTCGATTCCTATTTTAGATAATGAAGGATTTGGTTTTTCAATATCAAATGGGAAGTTGAAAGCATTAAGGAATGGTTTCTCAATTGCACAAAGTATATTAGTTAAGGGATTATACATGCTTGATTTTTCCACTCTTCTAATGCATGCCCAAACTAATAAAAGAAAGCTAGATATCCAAGAAGATGCCATTCTGTGGCATTCAAAACTTGGCCATATCTCTAAGAATAGGATGATCAAGTTGAAAGCTCTCAAAGCACTAAAGGTTGGTGGCGTTGAAGACCTTTCCACATGTGAATCTTGTTTAAAGGGAAAAATGATCAAGGCTCCCTTTGTAGGACAAATAGAGTGATCCACAACTCTTTTAGATTTGATCTATATGGACGTTTGTGGACAACTAAGAGTTAGTATAAGATGTGGATATTTTTACTTCATTGCTTTCACCGATGACCATAGTTGGTTTGGACATGTGTATCTTATACACTACAAATCTAAGGCCTTTGAAAAGTTCAAAGAGTATAAGAATGAAGTAGAAAAGCAAAAAGAACTTAATATTAAAGCTCTTCAATCGGATCAAGGGAGAGAATACTTAGTGCCAAGTTCTTGGATTATCTTAAGGAGAATAGGATTCTCCCTCAATAGACTCCACCCGGCACACCCCAACTTAATGGAGTAGCCAAGCGGCAAAACTGTACCTTGTTAGACATGGTGCGTTCTATGATGAGTTTTTCATATCCTTTTAGAGATACGCCTTAGAAATGGTTGTGAAGTTGCTAAATATAATACCTTCAAAGTCAATGCCAAAAACACCATATGAGATATGGCATGGCAAAGTACACTTTTACCATTATCTAAAGGTTTGGGGATCTCCCACCTACATGAGACGTACAATGGAGGATAAATTAGATAGTAGATCTAATTTGTTCAAGTTTATCAACTACCCAAGCAAGTCTATAGGCTATTACTTCTATGATCCCTTATAACAAAAGTTGTTCGTCTCAAGCAATGCCCATTTTTTGGAAAAGAAATTTCTATTAAATAGAAAAGGCAATGTCATTAAGTTTGATGAAGTTTAAGATGATCAAGAAATCCCACAAGCGGTGGAAATAATGGAATTGCAAAAACCTAGTACACAACCTATGAGAAGGTCAGACCTGATCAAGAAGCAACCCAAAAGGTTCGGGCTACTTCATGAGATGGGTCAATTGAATGAGGATTTGAAGACCTATGAGGAAGCTATATCGGACATAAATTCAGGACATTAGCTTGAGGCCATGAGATCTAAAATGGACTCCATCCACTCAAATAAAGTATAGAATTTGGTAGATCCATCAAAAGGAATAGTTTCAATTGGTTGCAAGTGGATCTATTAGTGAAAGCTTGGGTAAATGGAGAAATAGTAACTTTTAAGGCACGACTAGTGGCAAATGGTTACACTCAAAGACCTAGTATTAATTTTGAGGAAACCTTTTCACCGATCACTATGCCTAAGTCCATTCGAATCTTTCTAGCTATAGCTGCATATTATGACTATGAGATATGGCAAATGGATGTGAAAACCACTTTCCTCAATGGTGACATTGAAGAAGAAATTTATATGGAGCAACCACAAGGTTTTACATCCAAATGGATGAAAGTAAGATAGGCACTGGGATCTATAATCAAAATTTAAAAACATGAAATAAGTAAAGCCTACAAGAATTAAAAAGAACAAATCAAGCCTTGGATTTATATTTAGATAGAGGATTACCTTGATGAGAAAATCTAGAATGAAACAAGTGAACTCTTCACTGATTTCAGATTCTATCTGCTTGCGGCAGAGAGGAAGAACAGCAACTATTTCCCTTCCCAATCTCCTCCAAAAATTCCAAAAACATTACTGAAGATAGCCAACACCTTGGAGAATCTTCAGTAAAAATATTAGATGAATTGACCATTTGGATTGTCCTGGAGAAATTCACAAAGTTAAACCTTACATAAAGAGCTCTATAGAAATAGAGCAAGCCACACGTCTTGCCTCTATTGAGATAGTCCATACACCAATAAAACTTTCTAAAGGTTTTTTGCAAAAGGTCTTTGAAGAGATATTTGCCTCGAAAGAGAACATAGCATATCCACTGACAAAACCCCTATCGCAAAAAGTCTTTGAAGGACATCTTGAGAAGATGAGTCTTAAGGCCATATGGCATTAGCTTTAGGGCAAGTGGTAGATTATTAGAATAGTGCCCTGCAAGCAATGAGATTGGCCTTGTATAAACTATTACCTTGTAAAGCAATCTTAATTGAATTATATTCTCTATATGGCCACCTTCATCTTAGCTTTATTATACTTCATTGGCATTTGGATTAAGTCCTTAGATCACCTAAGATTGTGAGACTTGGTTTGGTGATTATGGAATAAGTATTACACGATCGTGATCTTAAAATTTTGAAGTCATAGAATCTTATGAGATAGGACATCTAAGATCTGAATAAACTTGCACTAACGATGCATAAATCTAAGGGTTGGAGATTACTTCATTTCATGAGCAACTGTATGAGATACGGATGTATGTTAATGGGTACTTATTACAGAACAAGGCACTATAGACCCACTAAAGAATCTACTAGATAGCCAAAGTGGCAAGTCGGTAATAGCTAGTCTCCTACTTACACTAGTGCTTATTATTAGTCCTTTGACCTAAGGATCTATGGTAACCTTATGTTCGATCCATATACTTTGACTCATCCTTGACCACTTAGTGGGTGTTTTAGGTTGAGATTGGGTAAGAACTACTTGCCATGGAGGTTTGTGAGATCCAAGATGATATTCGACTCCTCACTATTGTGAAGGGCAAGTACATCTCCTATGTGTTCTATAAAGATCAATTCTAAGAATTATTGTGTAAGGTGGTGTGATAATTTAAAAAAGGAGTTTTCCAAAAGTGAGGTCACACAAATAGATTCGAACATTGAGAATAAAGACATAGTATCAAGGCTAATAGGGAACCAACAAATATCTTACCCTAGGCTTCTCTTGGAAGATAGAAGATAAAAGGATCATATTTGCATGGCACATGTAGAGCTATTATGGCTCTCCAAAATATTCTTTTTGGCCAATTAGTTGGACTTCATGAGCTTGAGGTTGGACATCAACCATGGAGATTGGGTACTCTTCAATTAATGAGATTAATTGATTTGAGTCGACTAGTTTAAAAGGAGTTTTAAACTAGAATGAATATAAGATATTGAAAAGTCACAAGACATTGTGAGCCCATGTCCAATGAATAGTAGAATCTATTAGGTCACACACAAAATTCAATTAGCTTCCTAATTGCTGGAGAGAATTTTCTAAGAAGTTAGAAAAACGATCACTCTATCCTAATGGACTAAATTTTGGCACCAAGTGTAAAGATCAATTTTAGCTTGATTGATTTAAATGTTAAATTAATCAACTAATTTAAAGAGTTAAATTAGACCAATAATTAAGGAGTTAATTATTTGGTGCCAACATGACCATCAATTGGTCAAGTTGACTTAAAGAGTTAAGTTAACAATTAAGCTTAAAGAGTTAAGCTAGTTTGACTTAAAAAGTTAAGTCAAAGCATAATTAATTAAATTAAAGAGTTTAATTTGATTAATTAGGAAAAATGCATTTTTGGAGGGAAGACTTAAATGAGATTTGAGACGACATCTTAATTAATTTGAAATAAGATTCCAAATGTAATTAAGATGTAAATGACATTCAAATGAAATTTGGATTCCATTGCCACCTTGGCATCACACAAATCCACATCAATACATATAGTGATGTACATGGCCAGAAAGAGAAAAAGGTGTGCAAAAGGTGTGAAGAATTAGATTTTTCATTTTTTCCTCCAAAATAACCCCTTGTGCAAGCTTGCATTTCATAAGTTGAAGGCTCAACTTTGTTTCCTCCTCATACCAACTTTTGGCCTTCTCCATTGCCAATTCTCTAGTTCTCTTCTAGATTATGAATTAGACAATTAACGAAGTCTCATTAGTGTGTGGATTATTTCAATAAAGGCAAGATTTATACCTTGCTCTGTTTCTGGAAAACTCTCTGCACGAGGTTTGACTTTACAATTTTCTCTGGGAGAATTCAGATGGCCATTAAATCTAAACTTTTGACTGGAGATTCCCCAAGGTGTTGGCTATCTTCATTAATTTGGTGGAAGTTTTGTAGGTGATCGTTGTAATCCTTTCACTGTGCCGCAAGTAGACAGAATCTAGAACTAGTGAAGTGTTCACTTGTTTTTTTCCAAATTTTCTTATCAAGATAATCCTCTATCTAAATCTAAATTCAAGACATGAATGGATCCCTTTAATGCTAGTAGGCACTAGTTAATTTAAGTTTTGAAGTTTTGATTATAGATCCTAGTACCTATCTTGCCTTCAATGTCCACACACTAAATCTATGGCCTATTCTCAATAGAAAGGCTGGAAAATCTACAAATAATGAGGGAAGAAAGGGTAGGAATATTGAGGTGGAAGGAGGATGGAGAAAGAGAGAGTGATGGGAGGCTAACAACTTAGATTCCCACTACACAATATTATTGGGAGAAAATCACACAAAATGTACACACCTTACACTTTTCTGGCCAGCCATTCTATCGTATCTATATATATGAGTGGTCACACATATATGAATTTATTGAAGCATAAATTTCATCTAATGAAATATCTTACAGTTAAATTCTAATTCTTATTCTTATTAAATGAACTCTTCATTTAATAACTCTCCCAAAATTATCTCTCCAACTTAATTAAATTAAACACTTTAATTTAATTAATAATCATTTGACTTAATTCTTAAGTTAAAGCGCTTAACAATTTAAGCGAGTTAAAATTAACTTAACTCTTAAATTAATTTTGACCAATTGATAGTCATGTAACATCAATTAATTAACCTTTAATTAATTGATCTTAATTTAACTCTTTAATTAATTTGAAAATTTTAATAATTAAATTGATCAACCTAAAATGACTACAGTTTTGCCTCCTCAAAAAAATAGTCATGAATTTTCTAACTTTTCAAAAATTCTCCTTCCTTCAATAGACCATGTCATTGGCTTTTGTGTATGACTCATTAGGTTCTACCATTCATTTGACATGGGCTCACAACTCCTTGTGACATTTGGAATATCAAATATTCACTTTAGTTAAAACTTCTTTTAACTAAGTGACTCAATTCAATTAATTTCATTAATTAAAGAGTACCTCCATGGTCGATGTCTAACCTCAAGCCCATGGAACCAAACTAATTAGCCGAAATGAATGCTCCTGAAGTACCATTCTAGCATTACATGTGCCATGCAAATACAGTCCTTCCATCTCTTATCTCCTAAAAGAGGCCTAAGGCAAGATATTTGCCAGCTCCCTATAGCCTCGATACTATGCATCTATTCTCAATGTTTATTTTTTTTTGTGACCTCATCTTTGGAAATGCATTTCCAAATTATCATATCACCTTGCATAAGGATTTCTAGGAATCGATCATTATAGAACACATAGGAGGTGCACTTGCCCTTAATAAAAATAATGAGTCAGATTCCATCTTAGATCTCACAAACCTCCATGCCAAGTAGCTCATATACAATCTTAATCCAAAAGACCTGCTAGGTGATCCAAGAAGAGTCAAAGCATAAGGATCAAACACAATATTGCCATGGACCCTTATATTAGAGGACTAATAATATGCACTAGCATAAGTTGGTGAACTAGCCACTATTGACTGCCACTACCGTTGTCTAGTAGATTCTCTAGTGAGTCTTTAATGCCTTATTCTCTAACAAGCACCTACTAACATATACCCATATCTCATATAATTACTCAAAGAATGAAGTAATCTCCAATTCTTAGATTTATGTATTAGTAGTGCAAGTCTATCCGGGTTTTAGATGCCCCATCGTATAAGATCCTATGACTTGGAAGATATTAGATCACAATTATGTGAAACTTATTCCATGATCACCACACTAAGCCTCACATTCATAAGTGATTTGAGGGATTCATCCAAATGCTAGTGAAGTGAGACAAAGCATAAGATAAAGACAGCCATATAAAGAATATTATTCAATCAAAATTGTACCATGAGTGAAATAGTTTACAAGGCCAATCTCAATAGCTTGCAGGGCACTATCCCAACATTATATAAGATATAGGTGCATGTTAGTAAGAGCTTGTTAGATAACAAGACATTGAAGACCCATCAGAGAATCTACTAGATAGTTGTAGTGGCAAGTCGATAATGGCAAGCTCTCCTACTGACACTAATACATATTATTAGTCCTTTAATATGAGGATCCATGGTAAACTTATATCCGGTCCTCATGCTTTGACTTTTTCTTGATTACCTAGTAGGTCTTTTAGGTTGAGATTGGGTATGAGCGACTTGGCATAGAAGTTTGTGAGAATCAAAATAGAATTTGACTCCTCACTATTGTGAAGGGAAAGTATATCTCCTATGTATTCTATAATGATTCCCAGTAATTCTTATGCAAAGTGGTCTGACAACTTGGAAAAGAAGTTTTCCAAAGGAGAGGTCTCACAATAGGGATCAAACATTAGGAATAGAGATATAGAATTAAGGCTATTAGGGAGCTGACAAATATCTTGCCCTAGGCCTCTTTAGGGAGACAGGAGATAAAAGGACCATATTTGCAAGGCACGTGTAGAGTGATAATAGTTTTCCAAAATATTTATTTCAGATTATTAGTTAGACTCTATGGCCTTGAGATTAGACATCGACCATGGAGATTAAATACTCTTCAATTAATGAGATTAATTGAATTAAATAAACTAGTTTAAAAAGAGTTTTAAACTAGAATGAATATAAGATATTCAACAGTCATAAAGAGTTGTGAGCTCACGTCCAATGAATCGCAGAACTTATTAGGTCACACACAAAATTCAATTAGCTTCCTAATTAATGGAGAATATTTTCTAAGCTATTAGAAAATGATCTCTCCTAGTGGATCAATTTTTTGTGTCAAGTTTGAGGGTCAATTTTGACTTGATTGATTTAAGTGTTAAATTAATCAACTGATTTAAGAGTTGAATTAGAACAATAATTTATAATTTAATTATTTGGTACCAACATGACCATCAATTGGTCAAGTTAACTTAAAGAGTTAAGTTAACGAATTAAGCTTAAAGAGTTAAGCTAGTTTGACTCAAAGAGTTAAGTCAAAGGATAATTAATTAAATTAAAGAGTTTAATTTGATTAATTAGAAAGAATGAATTTTGAATTAAATACTCAAATGAGATTTGAAATGGCATCTTAATTAATTTGAAATGAGATTCCAAATGTAATTTAGTTGCAAATGAAATTTTAATGAGATTTGGATTTAAATTTGCCATCTAAGCAACCCCACTTGGCCGCCTCTCTCATGGAATGTGTGATTCCACCTTGGCATCACACTATTCAACATCTATATATAAATACAGAGAGAAATGGATTGGCCATACCATGCTTATTGGTGTGAAGAAATAGATCTTCTCTCTCTCTCCAAAAACTACTTGCAAGCAAGCATTCTTGTGTTAAATGCTTTGCTTTGTTTTTCTTCTTTGTACCCAAATTTGGCCTCCACCATTAATAAATCTCTGGTCTTATTCGAGATTATGGACTAGAGATTAAGGAAGATCTAGTGTGTGGATCATTACAATAGATGCAAAGCATTTAACTTGCTTGTTTTTAGAGATCCACCTATATAGAGAGTCCAATTTGGTGAATTTCGCCTGGGAGTTCCATATGGCCTTTTGATTTGATCTTTTTACTAAGATTTCATAAAGGTGTTAAGGTTTGATTGCATGATTGTTGCAATCTTTTCACTATGCCAGTGGCAGGTAATTTTTGGACTAGTGAAGAGTTCTCTAGCTATTCCTTGGATTTTGCTTTTCAAGGTAATGCTCTCACCAAATCTAAATCCCTAGCATAATTTTATTATTGTTATTCTTGTAAGCACTATTTAATTTCATGTTTTGAAGTTTTGATATTAGGTCCTAGTGCCTTACTTGCTTTCAAGTGGTATCGAAGCCTAAATCATGCTTAGATTTGGATTTGATTTGGTTGATTGATTCATATAATGAATTACTCTAGATCACCATATTCTAAATTCAATATATGGATTGTAGAATTTGGTTGACTTGTGTGTGGCTCCTTGATTGATGAATTAAAAGCATGCGATTATGTGTTTTAAGAGTTAATTTATGTAGTTAGTATGTTTTAATTCATAGTGATTAATGTTGAATGGTAATTTAGAATTAATTGATGTTATATAATGATATTTCATGTTGAATTATGACTAAAATAGTTTTGGTCATTTTTGATCCAATGTGATTGAAATTATATTGGAGATTTTGAAAATTTTGATGCTTATTTTTCCTCATTTTTGAAAGTATGTTTGAGCACTTGAATTTTGAGTTATAAAAGGTGATTTAAATCTAAAAATTAATCTAAAATGTGTGTATTAATGTTGAGAACATGTGCTAAAATTATTGGTGCATGAAAGCTGAGTGGAGAACACACTTGGCAAGCTTTGAACCCCATAAAACAAAGGTTGCTTGCATAGCCTAGGTGCTAGTTGGGCAACATGCGCACACTGTGCACATAGGCTGACTAGCCATGCGCTTGGGCTGCCAGGCAGTCCCATATTAGGGGTGTTTGGTGAGCTTTGAGTTGTTTTTTCAACTTCTTTAATGCTCAATAGATTTTTGCACTATGCACATATTAAGTGCACAAGTGTTGTACAAGGTCTCAAAATTATATTTGACATTTTTGAATGCTTTTTCAATTTGATTAAAGTTGATCTCTGATTTGAGGCATAAATATTATGCTTGGTTCAATTATTTGTTTATGATATAAGAATTCAATTATTAGAATTAATTATTAATTCTACATTTATTTATTGTTCATTTAATTGTTGAATGAATAATGAACGAATGGGGATGATCATGAGTCTTTAATATTGATTTTATTTGTTTTAAATTTGTTGAAATAGGTTGTGTTAAATGAGGCTTGCATGCTTCTTGTTTTATCTTATAAAAGTTATGAGAGTAGAATCACTAGGAGTGAGGTTTTCATTTCATGTAAATGTTGTATGGAGCAAAGAGTCTAATGAAGGCATGGAGACCTTTTGAAGACCCATTAATGTATGGGATGCACTTATGTAATAGTTTAGTTTAATCAACACACTTTAAATTAACCAAAGTGATGCATCTATAGCTTTAAGCGCATTACTTGGTTAGGCTCATGGTCATCCCACCCTAAGAGCATGCAAGATGCATTTACTTAATTACGCTTTTTATATCCTATTGATGTATGAGATGCATGATTAGAATGTAGAGAACCTAAATAAGAAGATAAAAATGATGAGATCTTTGCATACAAAAATCCTCTACTTAGAATGTTAAAGTATTTTCAAATATTAAGTTAAAATGGATTCAAGTTAAAAGAGTTTTAATTAATCTAAGCCTTCTACCAATAGTGTATGCCATGATGATACTATTGATTTTGTGTGACGGCACTCGGTCACAGAGGTCATACTTAGGAGAAAAATTATGAGCATATATTTAGCATAAGATACACCTTTGACTTGAGAACCCTCACACATTGACACTCAGTCATAGGGGATGTTGTAAGGCCTTTGTGAGATAAAGTTTGATTAATGGGTTTGACTTAATTCTTAGTAGTATAGATGGTACAAGGTCACGTGGGTCTATATGAAAGGTGAGACAAAATATATCAAAAGTTGCATAAGATGCAATTAGCAAAAATCTCTTACCCTTTGATTGCTCATGGATGGCACACAGTCATAGAGGTCTATTGGCAAGTCATTGGGGTCTTGATTCTCACTAGAAAATTTGATTTCCCAAATTCTTCTTGGGGGTGATGAATTTGATAAAATAATGAGAGAAAAATGTGCTTGAAAGATCATGAACGTTTTTCCAATATCAAATTCAATCACATGCTTTTCCTCTTTTTTGCCTCATATAGATTTTTAAAATCTTCAACAAATAAATCGCAAAAATCCACTCACAAGCATTTTGGAAACCAATAAACTCACTTGGCCTAACTTCTAAGATTGGTTGAGACACCTTAAGATAATTCTTGACTTCAATAAAAGGACATATGTTCTTGATCAAAGTCCACTGGACACTTTTGGTAATGATTCAACCAATGAGGTTCATGAAGTGTTCACAAAATTTTTGGATGATGATCTACAAATTAGAGGCCTCATGTTGGCATCCATGACTAATAAGCTCCAAAAGACTCATGAGCACATG
>JACGDI010003564.1:147847-199196 GCA_014898725.1 Jacaranda copaia | reverse complement strand
AGTGACCGTAGTGGCAACGATGAGAAAAGAAAAACCTCTTATGATGGCATCCTCCTCTAAGTTGAAAAGTCCTAAAAGCCCTAGAAAAGAAGACAAGAGAAAGAAGTGTTATTCGTCAAAAGGGAAGCAACTAAGAAGAGTTCCAGGAGAGTTAATAAAAAGGCTAAGATCGATGTAAACTATTTCCATTATGGGAAAAATGGTCATTGGAAAAGATATTGTAAAGCTTACCTCACTGCTCTTGAGAAGGGTATATATTTCTTTGAAGTGCATTTGATAACTAATTCTTCCTCAAGGGTATTTGATATCGCATGTGGTTCTCACCTTTATAACTCATTACATGGGATAGAAAAACGAAGGCGTCTACAAGAAGAAGATTTGATCCTCTACCTTGAAAATGGAGCAAGAGTTGCAACTGAAGTCCAAAGCATAATAGCACTAGACTTAGAGAATTCTTGTATTGTTCTTGATCTGATTTACTATGTACCCAGCCTTGTTAGGAACATTGTTTCAATTCTTATTTTAGATAATGAAGGATTTGATTTTTCAATATCAAATGGGAAATTGAAAGCATTAAAGAAAAGTTCCTTAGTTGCTTAAGGTACATTAGTTAACGGATTATACATGCTTGATTTTTCCACTCCTCTAATGCACGCTCAAACAAATAAAAGAAAAATAGATGTCCAAGAAGATGCCATTTTATGGCATGCTAAACTTAACCGTATCTCCAAAAATAAGATGTGCAAGTTGGAAACTCTCAAAGCACTAAAAGTTAGTGGCATTGAGGGCCTTTCCACTTGTGAATCGTGTTTGAAGGAAAAAATGACCAAGTTTACCTTTATAGGATAAATGGACCAATCCACAAGTCTTTTGGATTTGAACCATATGAATATTTGTAGACCACAAGCGTTAGTGGCAGAGATGGCTATTCTTACTTTATTACCTTTACCGATGATTATAGTTAGTACGAACATGTGTATCTTATGAAATACAAATCTAAGGCCCTTGAAAAGTTCAAAGAGTATAAGAATGAGTAGAAAAGCAAAAGGGATTTAGTATTAAAGCCCTTTGATCGAATCAAGGGGGAATACTTAAATACTAAATTCTTGGATTATCTTAAAAGAAATGAGATTCTCTCTCAATGGACTCCACCTAGCACACCCCAACAAAATGAAATAGCCGAGCGGAGAAATCGTACCTTGTTGGACATAGTACCCTCCATCATGATTTTTTTTATGTACCTATATCCATTTGGGGATACGCCTTAGAAACAGCTATGAGGATACTAAATGGAGTACCCTCAAAGTTGGTGCCAAAAACACCAAATGAGATATGGCATGGCAAAGCACCCTCTTACCATTATCTAAAGGTTTATGGATTTCCTGCCTACATGAGACAGATAGTGGGAAATAAGTTGAATGATAGATCCACTCGTGTAAGTTTATGAGATACCTAAGAGAGCCTATGGGTTATTACTTCTGTAATCCTTCAAAATAAAAGTGTTTATCACGATTAATGCCCACGTTTTGGAAAAAAAATTATATTAGATAGAAAAGGCATTGTCATTGAACTTGATAAAGTTCAAAATGATCAAGAAAACCTACAACCGGTGGAAACAATGAAATTGTAAGAGCCAAGTACACAACCCCTAGGAATGCCAGATTGGATCAAGAAGCAACTTAAAAAATTCTAATTTCTTCATGAGATGGGACAATCGGATGATGATCCAAAGTCCTATGGGAAGCTATGTTGAACATAGATTTGGGATGTTATTTTGAAGCCATGAGATCCAAAATAGACTCTATGTACTCAAATAAAGTATGGGCTTTAGTAGATCTACTAAAAGGAATAGTTTTTATTGGTTGAAAGTGGATCTATAAGCGAAAGCTCAGGGTAGATAGAGAAGTGGTGAGTTTTAAGGCACAACTAGTGGCCAAAGGTTACACTCAAAGACCTAGTATCAATTTTAAGGAATCCTTTTCACTAGTCACTATGCCTAAATCCATTCGAATCTTACTTGCCATAGTCGCATATTATGACTATAAAATATGATATATGGAGCAACCACATGGTTTTATATCTAAGGAGAGCGAGCAAAAGGTTTGCAAACTCTAGAGATCCATTTATGGACTTAAACAAGCCTCCTGAAGTTAGAACATATAGCTTAACAAAATCATCAAATCGTTTGGCTTTGTCAAAAATGTGTGTGAACCATGAGTGTACAAAACGGCTAGTGAGAGTTCAATACAATTTATTGTGTTTTATGTCGATAACATCCTTTTTCACTAAGAATGAGGTAGGAATGTTAAAGTATACTAAAGTATGATTATCTACATAATTCTCCATAAAAGATTTGGGAAACGTATCCTATATATTGGGAATACGTTTCTATAGAGATAGGTGGAAAATAATGCTTTGGCTTTCCTAAACCTTGTATATTGACAAGATACAAAAGAGATTTAGTATGGAAGAATCCAAGAGAGGATTTCTTCCCATGGGACACAGCATTCATCTTTCCAAGTCTATGGCCCCTAAGACTGAGAAGGAAAAATGAAAGATGTCCCAAATACCCTATACCTTGGCAATAGGGAGCATAATATATGTAGTTCAATGTACAAGACTAGATGTGGCACACTCGCTAAGTGTTACAAGTAGGTTCCAATCCAACCTTGATGAAAGTCACTAGATGGTCATAAAAACAATCCTAAAGTACTTGAGAAGAACTAAGGACTTATTTTTAGTATATGACAATGGAGAATTGAAACTTGAAGGGTTTTTGGATTCTAGTTTTCAATCCGATATAGATGACCACAAATCCACTTCTGGATTTATATTTACCTCAATAGCAGGGCGGTGAGCTAGAAAAGTTCCAAGCAAGCTACTACGGCTGACTCAACCACTAAAGCAGAATATATCGCAACTTCAAAAGATGTAAAAGAAGGTATTTGGATGAAAAACTTCATTCAAGAGTTAAAGGCAGTGCTTAGCATTATTGAACCAATAGTTATCTTTTGTGACAACAAGGCTATAGCGCAAGCTAAAGAGCCAAGATTTCATCAACAATCCAAGCACATATTGAGGCAATATCATTTGATCTAAGAGATTATTGATAGAAGCGACATTTGAGTGGAGAGAGTTGCCTTAGAAGAGAACATAGCAAATCTACTGATGAAACCCTATCACAAAAGGTCTTTGAAGGGCATCTTGAAACGATGGGTCTTAAGGCCGTAAGGCATTGGCTTTAGGGCAAATGGGAGATTATTAGAATAGTGTCCTGCAAGCTAATGAGATTAACCTTGTATAAACTATTTCCTTGTAAAACAGTCTTAATTGAATGATATCTTTATATGGCTATCTTCAACTTATGCTTTATTTCACTTTACATACATTTGGATGAAGCCTATAAATCACTTAAGATTGAAAGACTTAGTTTGGTGACTATGGAATAAGTCACACATGCTCGTGATCTTAAATCTTCCAAGTCATAACATCTTATGAAACGGGGCATCTAAGATCCAGATAAACTTGCACTAATAATGCATAAGTTTAAGGGTTGGAGATTGCTTCGTTCCATGAGCGACTATATGAGATAACGGTTCATGTTAGTAAGTGCTTGTCTGACAACAAAGCACTGAAGACCCACCGAAGAATCCACTAGATAGTCATAGTGGCAAGTCGATAGTGGCAAATTCTCTTACTTATGCTAGTGCATATTATTGTCCTCTGACCTAAGAATTCACGGTAAACATATGTTCGATCCTCATGATTTGACTCTTTCCTAACCACCTAGCGAGTCTTCTGGGTTGAGATTGGGTATGAGCTACTTAGCATAGAGGTTTGTGAGATTCAAAATAGAATCTGACTCCTTGTTATTGTAAAGGGCAAGTACATCTCCTATATATTCTATAATGATTGATTTCCAGTAATCCTTGCACAAGCCAGTATGACAATTGGAAAAGCTATTTTTCAAAGGTGAGGTCACATAACAAGGATTGACCATTAAGAATAGAGACATAGAATTGAGGCTATTAGGTAGCCGATAAATACCTTGCCCTAGGCTTCCTTTAAGAAATAGAAAACAAAAGGACTATATTTACATGGCACATGTAAAGCGATGATAGTTCTCCAAAATATTTATTTCAGCCAATTAGTTGGGTTCCATGGGTTAAGGTTGGATATCAACCGTGGAGATTAGATACTCTTCAATTAATGAGATTAATTAAATTGAGTCAACTAGTTTAAAAAGAATTTTAAACTAGAATGAATATAAGATATTCAAAAATCACAAGGAGTTGTAAGCCCATGTCCAATGAATGGTAGAACCTATTGGCTCACACACAAAATCCAACTAGCTTCCTAATTAATAGAGAGAATTTTCTAAGGCATTAGAAAATGATCTCTCCTAGTGGACCAATTTTTGGTGCCAACTTTGAGAGTCAAGTTTGGTTTAACTGATTTAAGAGTTAAATTAATCAATTGATTTAAGAGTTAAATTAGACCAATAATTAAAGAGTTAATTATTTGGTGCCAACATGACCTTCAATTAGTCAAGTTAACTTAAAGAGTTAAGTTAACGAATTAAGCTTAAGGAGTTAAGCTTATTTGACTTAAAGAGTAAAGTCAAAGGATAATTAATTAAATTAAAGGGTTTAATTTGATTAATTAGGAAAAATAAATTTTTAAGGGAAAACTCAAATGAGATTTGAAATTGCATCTTGATTAATTTGAAATGAGACTCTAAATGTAATTAAGATGCAAATGAAATTCAAATGAGATTTAGATTTAAATTTGCCACCTAAGCAAACCCACTTGGCCGCCCCCCTCATGTAATGTGTAATGGTACCTTGGCATCACATTATTCAACATCTATATATAGATACAGAGATAGGGATTGGCCATACCATGCTTATTGGCATGAAGAATTAGATTTTTCTCTCCCAATCTAAAAATCACTTTCAAGCAAGCATTCATGTGTTGAAAGCTTTACTTCCTTCTTCTTCTTCCTACCCAAATTCGGCCTCCTCCATTAGTAAATCTCTGGTCTTACTCTAGCTTATAGACTTGAGATTTATGAAGATCGTTTTAGTGTGTGGATCATTACAATAGAGGCAAAGGCATTTGACTTGCTTATTTTTGGAGATCTACTTACACAAAACCTAGTTTGGTGAATTTCTCCTGGGACTTCCAAATTAACTTTTAATCTGAATTTCTAACTGGGATTTCATCATGGTGTTGAAAATCTTCAGATATTTGTTTAGAATTTTTGAAGGAGGTTTGATTGGGCGATTGTCACAATTTCTCGCTATGCTAGTGGCAGGCAATTTTTGGACTAGTGAAGAGTTCACTAGCTACTCCTTGGATTTTTCTTTCCAAGGTAATGCTCTCACCAACTCTAAATCCATAACATGGTTAGATCCTTGTTATGCTTTTAAGCACTAGTTAATTTCATATTTTGAAGTTTTGATATTATATCCAAGTGTCATACTTGCTTTCACAATATCCTCCTCAGAAGATGACAGATGACTTTAAGAGGCAAAAACCTAATAAGTAATATTGACTCCACCATGACGGAGGACACTTTATGATAGAGTATAGACAATTGAAGGACAAGATTGAGAGGCTGATCTAAAGAGGACTACTTGAAGAATAAGCAATACAGAAGTCAAGTAGTCCCAAAAAAGTCTAGCATCTAATAAAAGTAAGGTCCACATGTATGGCTTAATGATTGTTCAAAGCCCTAAATCTAGTTGAATCAACATGATTTAGAGAATCTCCCAATGGCTAATGCCTTCTCAGGATAAATAACTAATAGAGACTCTATGAATGTTAGGAAGGCACTTGTGCAATAGCAAAGCAGACGCCAATACTGGGAGTTCCCGAAGTGCATCTCCCAATGCCTAACAACGCTTTTGGAAAAAAAGATATAGAGTCCAAAAAATGAAAACACAACAATGTGCTAGTGCTCTTCACATCTCTTGCCAACTTCTAGGTAAAATGTTGAAATAGTGCCCTGCAAGCCAATGAGATAGGCCTTGTAAAAACTATTTCCTTGTAAAATATTTTTAATTAAATGATATTCTTCATATGGCCATCTTCATCTTATGCCTTATTTCATTTCACTTGCATTTGGATAAAACCCTTAGATCACCTAAGACTACATAACTTGGTTTGGTGACCATGGAATAAGTCTCACATGGTCATGATCTTAAATCTTCCAAGTCATAGGATCTTCAAAGATGGGGCATCTAAGATTTGGATACACTTACACTAATGATGCATAAATCCAAGGATTAGAGATTGCTCTGTTCCATGTGCAACTATATGAGATACGGGTGCATGTTAGTGGGTTCTTGTTAAAGAATAAGGAACTGAAGACCCATCAAAGAATCCACTAGATAACCATAGTGGAAAGTCAGTAGTTGCTAGTTCTCCTACTTACATTAGTGCATATTATTAGTCCTTTAACTTGTGGATCCAAGGTAACCTTATATCTGGTCCTCATGCTTTAACTCTTTTTTTACCACCTAGCAAGTCTTTTGGATTGAAATTGTCCATAAGCTACTTGGCATAGAGGTTTGTGAGATCCAAGATGAAACCAACTCCTCGTTGTTATGAAGGGTAACTACATCTTTTACGTAATCTATA
This sequence comes from Jacaranda copaia, assembly GCA_014898725.1. NCBI lineage: Eukaryota > Viridiplantae > Streptophyta > Magnoliopsida > Lamiales > Bignoniaceae > Jacaranda > Jacaranda copaia. The sequence continues at coordinate 192,551 of JACGDI010003564.1, read as the reverse complement.
ATGATTAATTCCTAGAACTCCTTGCGTAAGATGTTTTGACAATTTGAAAAAGGAGTTTTCCAAAGATGAGGTCACACAATGGATCAAACTGTGAAAATAAAGACACAGTATCGAGGCTATTAAGGAGCCGATGAATATCTAGCCCTAAGCCTTTTTTGAGAGATAAAAGACGGAATGACCGTATTTCCATGGCACGCGAAGAGCAATAATGGTTCTCCAAAATATTCATTTTGACTAATTAGTTGGGCTTCATAGACTTGAGGTTGGACATCGACCATGGAGATTGGGTACTCTTCAGTTAGTGAGATTCATTAAATTAAGTTGATAAGTTTAAAAGGAGTTTTAAACTAAAATAAATATAAAATATTCAAAAGTCACAAGGAGTTGTGAGCCCATATCCAATTAATGATAGAACCTATTAGATTACACATAAAATTCAATTAGCTTCCTAATTGATGGAGAAAATTTTCTAATGGTTAGAAAATCAACTAGTACTGGACTAATTTTATGGTGCCAATTTTGAAGGTCATTTGTGGCTTGATTATTTTAAATGTTAAATTAATCAATTAATTTAAAGATTTAAATTTGATAAATAATTAAGGAGTTAATTTTTTGGTACCAACATGACCATCAATTGGTCAAGTTAACTTAAAGAGTTAAGTTAGCAAAATTAAGCTTAAAGAGTTAAGCAAGTTTAACATAAAGAATTAAGTTAAAGGATAATCGATTAAATTAAAGTGTTTAATTTGATTAATTTGGAAGAATGAATGTTGAAGGAAAAGTTCAAATGATATTTGAATTGGCATCTTAGTTAATTTGAAATAAGATTCCAAATGTAGTTAAGATACGAATGAAATTCAAATGAGATTTGGATTTATATTTGCCACATGGGCATGCCTACTAGACCCCCACCCTCGTGCATTGTGTGATGCCACCTTGGCATCACACATTTTTAGCATCTATATATAGATATGGAGAGATATGGCAGGTCATATATCATAATTTGGTGTAACGTTTAGAATCTTTGCAAAATTCCCCCCAAAACCATCTTGCAAGCATTACATTCAAGTGCTAAAAGCATTGCTCCCTTCTTCCTCCTTCCATCCTAAAATTAGACTCCACCATTTTTGAATCTTTGGTGTTATTCCAGCTTATAGACTAGAGATTTTAGGTGAATTAATTAGTGTGTAGATTTTTTCAATAGAGAAAAACAAGAGAGTTCGCCAGTTTTGGAGATCTACCTACCCAGAGTCCAATTTAGCGAATTTACACAAGGAGTTACAGAAAGAATTTTCATCCAAAATTTTATTAGAGAGTTATTTAAGGTGTTGATAAGCTCCATATATTTTTTCAGAATTTTTGGAGTAGTTTGGTTGTGCTATTTTTGCACTATTCTAGCTGCGCCAGTGGTAGAAACTTTAAGGATTAATGAAGAGTTCACTAGCTTCCCCTTGGATTTTGCTTGTCAAGGTATTGCTCTCTCCAAATATGAATTCTTAGCATGATTAGATCTTTGTTATGCTTGTAAGAACTAGTTAATTTCATGCTTTTAAAGTTTTGATAATTGGATCCTAGTACCTTATTTGCTCCCATAAAGACGATACTAGTGGACAATGTCAACGTAACTAACATTCTTTTCCATGATGTGTTCCTCCAAATAGGAGTAGACAATTCCCAATTGCAAAAGACCAACACCCCTCTATTGGGGTTTACTTATAACACCATAGAGGCACTGGAAAAAGTGCCACTACCCTTCTTTTTGGCACTCATCCTACATAAGTAATAAAGATGGTGAAATTCTTAGTACTCAAGAGCCCTTCGACTTACAATGCCATCATTGAAAGACCTACCTTACATCTATTCTAAGTGATGTATCAATGTATCAATGAAGCTAAAATTCCTTACATTGAATAAAACTAATGAAGCTTGGGCGATCTACATGCTGCCAGAGAGTTTTATGCTAGCACTTTGAAAGACATCAAGACTCCTACCTCTTGGATTAATCAAGTAAAAGATATACAAGAGAGCAAGAAAAAGGAAAAGGTCAAAGTTGTGGTAACGATGCTGATGTCAAAGTGAACTCCTGCTGTATGGCACCCCCAAACTACCTGAACACACCATAATTGGTAACCCTTTTGATCTCTCATTTTCTTTAGTAAATTGATGATTAGTAGGGATTGTTCTTCTATGTTCTAAATTGTTGACTTCCTTTAGTTATTCGGTACCTTCTTTAGAATTAAATAAAGCAACTCACATAGGAAGATACTCTCTTTTTGTTATTGATTACTCGAATGAATTTTTTGCTTTCTTAACACTAATATTTCATACTACTAAATGATTAACTGATGACTTGCATTACAGAGCTCCTAGGAGCACTATTGATTTAATTCGGTGTAAACTCACTATCTGGCTCCTTTGGAAACACATAATTTCTGTTCATAAGCCTATTGAAAACCCTTCTTAGTAGTAAATAGCGGCATCCTAATAAATTTAGAAGAATTACTCTAACACTTGAATTAATTTGGCATAAACTCACTATGTGGCTTCTCTAGAAGCACTGGTGGTCACGCATAAGCTTACTATGAGGCCTCCTAAGGGGTACTTGGCTACACTATGGAGATTAACTACCAAACCCTTCTAAGGGCAAATAGCCAATATGCCATACCTCTTTACAACACTTGACATTCAACAAAAATGAAAATACGTTGCTAGTGAAAGTAAAATACCTTGTGTAATCTCTAAAAGTGTAGGCGATAATGAAAATCCTTTTTTTTTTTTTACCAACATAATAGCTGCAGGCAATAAGTTGGAGAAAAAACAAAAGAGCAACACATGAGAGAAAGAGAAATTAAAAAGATGATAATTTCATAAATAGAGGGAAACAAGAAAAGAAAAAATGAAATATAGAATAAAAAACATGGAAACATGAGTCAAAACTAGAGATTGCAATAGGGTGGGTCAAAACCAAACCTGAAATCAACCCATTCTGAATGGACTTATGCTAAAGTAATCCATGAGAAAGCTACAACTACTTACCTCTAGGAAGGATTTACAGTAGGCTTGCGCACGGCTACTATGCACCCTAAAGGGATTGTCACTACTAAAAAAATCGCTTTTTGTGACTAATTTTGCCAAAAATTCATTGCAAATTCCAATTTGTGATGGATTTTGCAATATAAAAAATCTATGGCAAAATCTTTGGTTGCAACAAAATGCAACAAATTTTTCCCTCACAAATCTACGACAACAATTTCTATCGAAAAATCTATCAAAAATTTGGAGTTTTTGCGACAGATTTTTCTGTCGCAAAATTTTAAAATGCTTTTTTTTTAAATATCCATATCCAGTCAAATTAAAATTTATAATTACCCAATATCAGTAATCATTTTCATTACATACTAATCATTCCATACATCAATATTTAAATATTATTTTACATAAAATCACAATAATTTTATATCACAATAAAAATCAAGCCCAATAATATAAAATTGTTCAATATATAAGTCAAGACCTAACTAAAAAATAAAATTTACAAAATAATACCAAAAAAATTATCGTACAAGACTTGTATTAAATTTCAATGCCTTGAAATATCCAAGCTTGCAATATTAAAACAAATACAAAATTACAATATTGAAAAATAGAAATCATAATGGAGCCCATAATTCATAAAATATAAATTTAAATCCTAATCAAATATATAATTCACAAAATATAAATCTAACAAAATCTAACAAACAATTCAATGTAAATGCACAATCTAACACACGTAAATTTAATGCATTATTCAATATAACCGAACATACATCTCATTATAAAACCTACATATAATTTAATATAAGTTCAACATATAACTTAAATCCTAATCGTATATATAATTCAAAAAATATAAATCTAACAAAATCTAACACATAATTCAACATAAATGCATAATCTAACACATGAAATGAAAGCAAGATAAGGCTCTAAGATCTATAATAAAAAATTTAAAACATGAAATAACTAGGCCTACAAGCATTATAGGGACCTAATCATGCCTTGCATTTAGATTTAGATACAGGATTACCTTAATAAGCAAATTCAGAAAGAAACAAGTGAACTTTTCACCGATTCTAGATTCTATCTGCTCGTGGCACAATAGAAGAATAGCAATGATCGCCCTACCAAATCACCTCCAAAAAATCTAAAAATATTATTGAAGACAACCAACACATTGAAGAATATTCAACAAAAAATTCAGATCATTGGCCATCTTGATCATCATGGATAAATTTGTTAAGTCGGACCTCGCGCAGAGAGCTCTCCAGAAATAGAGCAAGCCACACGTCTTGCCTCTATTAAGATAGTTCACACACAAATAAAACTTTTGTAATTATATAATTCATAAGCTGCAATAGAACCAGAGAATTAGGGATGAAGGAGGCCAAAATTTTGGTAGGATGAGGAAGAAAAGCTAAGCCTTCAACACATGAAATGCTAGCTTGCACAAGGGGTTGATTTTGGAGGGAAAAATGAAGAATCTAATTCTTCACACATTTTGCATCCACATTCTATATATAGATATAGATTTATGTGATGCCAAGGTGACATCACACATTCCATGAAGGGGTGGTGGCCAAGATGCCTAGGTGGCAAGGGAATCCAAATTTTATTTAAATTTCATTTGCATCTTAATTACATTTGGAATCACATTTCAAATTAAATAAGATGCCATCTCAAATCTCATTTGAGTCTTCCATCTAAGAATGCATTCCTCCTATTTAATCAAATTAAACTTTTTAATTTAATTAATTATGCTTTGACTTAACTCTTTAAGTCAAACTAGCTTAATTCTTTAAGCTTAATTGTTAACATAACTCTTTAAGTGAACTTAACCAATTGATGGTCATGTGGGCACCAAATAATTAACTCCTTAATTATTGGTCTAATTTTACTCTTTAAATTAGTTGATCAATTTAATTTTTAAATCAATCAAGCTAAAAATTGACCTTCAAATTTGGCATCAAAATTCGATCCACTAGGATAGAGAGATCCCTTTTCTAACTCTTTAGATAATTCTCTCCATCAATTAGGAAGCTAATTGAATTTTTTGTGTGACCCAATAGGTTCTACCATTCATTGAACATAGGCTCACAATGCCTTATGACTTTTAAATATCTTATATTCATTCTACTTTAAAACTCCTTTCAAACTAGTCAACTCAATTCAATTAATTTCATTAATTGAAGAGTACCCAATCTCTATGCTCGATATCCAACCTCAAGCCCATGGAGCCCAACTAATTAGCCAAAATGAATATTCTGGAGAACCATCATCACTCTACACATGCCATGCAAATATAGTCTTTTCATCTCCTATCTCCCAAAAGAGGCCTAGGGCAAGATATTTGTCAGCTCCCCATTAGCCTCGATACTATGTCTCTATTCTCAATGTTTGAATCTATTTGAGTGACCTCACCTTTGGAAAATTCCTTTCCCAAATTGTCACACCACTTTGTGCAAGGATTTTTTGAAATTGATCATTACTAAACACAAAGAAAATGTACTCACCCTTCACAATAGCAAGGAGTCAGATTCCATCTCAGATCTCACAAACCTCCATGCCAAGTAGCTCATGCCCAATCTCAACTTGAAAGACTAGCTAAGTGTTCAAGGATGAGTCAAAGCATGAGGATCGGACACAAAGTTACCATGGATCTTCAAGTCAGAGGACTTATAATATGCACTAGCGTAAGTAGAAGAACTAGCCACTACTGACTTGCCACTTCAGCTATTTAATGGATTCTCCAGTGGGTCTTTAGTGCCTTGTTCTCTAACATGCACCTATATCTTATACAATTGCTCATAGAATGGAGTAATCTCCAACTCTTGGATTTATGCATCGTTAGTATAAGTCTTTCCAAATCTTAGATACTATGTCTTATAAGATCTTGTGACTTGGTAATATTTAGATCATGATCATGTGAGACTTATTCCATGGTCACCAAACTAAGTCCCGTAGCCTAAGATGATCTAAAGACTTCATACAAATGCAAGTGATATATAATAAAGCATAAGATGAAGGTGATGATATAGAGAATATCATTCAATCAAGATTGTTTTACAAGGTAATAGTTTGTACAAGGCCAATTCCATTAACTTGTAGGACACTATTCCAAAATCTCCCACTTGCCCTAAAGCCAATGCCCCGTAGCCTTAAGACTCATCTTCTCAAGATGTTCTTCAGGGACCTTCTGCGATAGGGGTTTAATCAGTGGATCTGCTATGTCCTCTTTCGAGGTAACTCTTTCACTCGAATGTTGCCTCTATCAATGATCTTCTAGATCAAATGATATCGCCTCAGTATGCACTTCGACTGCTGATGAGATTTTGGCTTTTTAGCTTGTGCTACCTCCCCATTGTTGTCACAGAAGACAACAAATGGCTCAACAATTCTAAGCACTACATTCAACTCTTAAATGAAGTGTTTCATCCAAACACTTTCTTTTACAGCTTCTAAAGCTGCAATATACTCTGTCTCTGTGGTAGAGTCAATTGTGGTGTCTTGTTTGGAACTTTTCCAACTTACCATGCCATCGTTGAGGTAAAATATGAATTTAGAAATATATATTTGAGGCCATTTACATTGGATTGGAAACTAGAATCCAAAAACCCTTCAAGTTTTAATTCTCCATTACTGTACACGAAAATAAGTCCTTAGTTCTTCTCAAGTACTTAAGGATTGGAATCCACTGGTAACACTTAGTGAGTGTGCCACATTCGGTCTAGTACATTGAACCGCATACATTCACTCCCTATTGCGGACGCATAAGGTATATGGGACATTCTTTGTTTCTACTCCTCAATCTTATGGGCCATAGATTTAGAGAGAAGAATGTTGTGTCCCATAGGAAAGAACTCTCTCTTAGATTCTTCCATACTAAATCTCTTTAGTATCTTATTAACGTACGAAATTTGGGAAAGCACTAACATTCTCCTTGATCTATCTCTATAGATATGTATTCCCAATACTTAGGATGCTTCTTTCAAATTCTTTATGGAGAATTTTGTAGATAATTATGCTTTAGTGCACTTTAACATTCCTACCTCATTCCCAATGAGAAGATGTCATCGACATAAAGCACAATCAACTATACTGAACTCCCACAAGCCTTCTTGTACACACATAGCTCAAACACATTTTTGATAAAGCCAAACGATTTAACTATTTTGTCAAAATGCGTGCTCCAACTTCAGGATGCCTGTTTGAGTCCATAGATAGACCTTTAGAGCTTGCAAACCTTTTGCTTACTATACTTGGATGTAAATCCTTATAGCTCCATGTAAATTTCTTCTTCAATATCATCATTGAGGAAAGCAATTTTCACATCCATTTACCATATCTCATAGTTATAATATGCAGCTATGGTGAAAACATTTCACCATACTAAGATCTATTTACATCTATTTACCATATCTCATAGTAAGATCTAAACGAACATAGGCATAGCGACTGGTGAAAACATTTCCTCGAAATCAATGATGGGTCTTTGAGTGTAACCTTTCACTACTAGTTATGCCTTAAAAGTCACTACTTCTCCATCTACCCCAAGCTTTCACTTATAGATCCACTTGCAACCAACATGAACTATTTTTTTTGGTAGATCTACTAAAGTGCATAATTTATTTGAGTACATGGAGTCCATTTCAAATCTCATGGCATCAAGCCAATGTCCTGAATCTATGTCTGACATAGCATTCTCATAGATCTTTGGATACTCATCCGATTAACCTGTCTCATTAAGGAATCTGAACCTTTCGAGTTACTTCTTAATCCAATTTGACCTTCTCAGAAGTTATGTACTAGGTTTTTACAATTCTACTATTTCCACTGATTATGGAATTTCTTGATCAACTTAAACTCCATCAAGCTCAATGATAATACCTTTTCTATCCAACAAAAATTTCTTTTCTAAAAAGTAGACATTCCTCTATATGAACACTTTTTTTATGAGGGATCATAGAAGTAATAGCCCATAAACTTTGTTGAGTATCCCATAAATGTACACAAAGTGGATCTACTATCCAATTTATCCCCCATTATGCGTCTCACGTAGGTGGAAAAACCCCAAATCTTTAGATAGTGACAAGAGGGTACTTTGCTATGCCATATCTCATATGGGGTTTTTGGTACTAACTTTCAAGGTACTACATTTAGTAACCTCACACCTATTTCTAAGGCGTATCCTCAAAAAGATATGGGTACATCAAAAAAACTCATCATGAAACGTACCATGTCTAACAAGGTACGATTTTTCCTCTAAGCTACTCCATTAAGTTAAAGTGTGCCAGGTGGAGTTCATTAAGGAAGAATCCTATTCTCTTTAAGATAATCCAAGAACTCGGTACTTAAGTATTCTTCCCCTCAATCCAATTGAAGGACTTTAATACTAAGTCCTTTCTGCTTTCCTACTTCATACTTATACTCTTCGAACTTTTCAAAGGTCTCGAACTTGTACTTCATAAGATATACATGTCTGTACTGACTATGGTCATCGACAAAAGTGATGAAGTAAGAATAGCCACCTCTCTCACAAACTCTTAGTGGTCCACAAACGTCCATGTGGATCAAATCCAAAAGACTTGTGGATCACTCCGTTTGTCTCACAAATATAGCCTTGGTCATTTTTCCCTTTAAGCAAGATTCACAAGTGGGAAGGTCCTCAATGCCACTAACTTTTAGTGCATTGAGAGTTTCCAACTTGCTCATCCTATTTTCAGAGATATGGCCAAGTCTTACATGCCCTGGAATGGCATCTTCTTGGATATCAAGCTACCTTTTATTTGTTTGAGCATGCATTAGAGAAGTGGGAAAATCAAGTATGTATAATCTATTAACTAATGTCCTTTGTGCAATTAAGGAACCATTCCTCAATGCTTTCAACTTTCCATTTGATATTGAAAAATCAAATTCTTCATTATCCAAAATAGGAATTGAAACAATATTTTTAACAAGATTAGGAACATAGTAAATTAAATTAAGAACAATACAAGAATTTCCTAAGTCTAGCATTACTATGCCTTAAACCTCGTCACAACTCTTGCTTCATTTCCAAGGTGAAGGATCATATCCACTCACCTAGACTCCTTCTTCTTTCCATCCCCTATAAAGTGTTATAGAGATGAGAACCACATGCAATATCAAATACCCATGAGGAAGAATTAGTAATCAAATATACCTCAAAGAAAAACATACCCTTCTCAAGAGTAGCTAGGCAAGCTTTGCAATGTATTTTCCAATGACCCTTTTCACCACAATGGAAATAACTTGCATCAATTTTAGCATTTTTCTTAACTCTCCTAAAACTCTTCTTGAGTTACTTCCCTTTTGAGGAAAAACTCTTCATCATTTTTCCTCCCATTCTATGACCTCTATGACCCTTTGACTTGGAGAATGATGCCATTATAAGATGTTTTTCATTTTTAATTGTCGCCTCCACAGTCACTAACATGTTCACCAATTTGTTGATCATAACTATTTACTTGGACATGTTAAAGTTCACAACGAATTGGTTGAACGAGGGTGGCAATGATTGGAGGATCAAATCCACATAAAGGTTATTATCCATGATCGCGTCAAGTTGTCCAAGCTTTTTGATGAGTCTAATCATCTTAAGCCCGCGATCATGGACACTTGCCCTTTCACTCATCCTTGTCCTAAAGAGCTCCTTAGACAAAGCGTACCTTTCATGTATTGTTTGAACACCATACAACTTTTGTAGATGCGTGTAGATCTTAGAAATATGTTTCATGTGCTCATGAGTCTTTTGAAGTTCATTAGTTATGAATGCCAACATGAGGCATCTAACTTGTAGATCATCATCCATAAATTTATGAACACTTCACAGACCTCATCGGTTGCATCATCACCTAAAGTGTCCGGTGGACTTTGATCAAGAACATATGTCCTCTTATCGGAGTTAAGAATAATCTTAAAGTTTCTCAACCTATCTTGGAAGTTGGGGCCTATGAGTTTATTGATTTCCAAAATGCTTGTGAGTGGATTTTTAGCCATTTTTTTATTGAAGATTTTAAAAATCTACATGAGGTGAAAAAAGAGAATTAGCATGTGATTGAATTTAATATTAAAATATGTTCATGGTCTTCCAAGCATGTTTTTTTCCTACTATTTTATCAAATCCTTCACCCCTAAGAAGAATTCAAAAAATCACATTTCCTAGTGAGAATCAATACCCCAATAACTTGCCAAAGGACCCCCATGACCAAGTGCCATCCATGAGTAATCGAAGGGTACGCAAATTTTGCTAATTGCATCTTATGCAACTCTTGATATATTTTACCTCACTTTTCATATAGACCTACATGACCGTGCGCCATCTATACTACTAAGTGTTAAGTTAAATCCACCAATCAAACTTTATCTCAAGATGGCCTCATGACATCCACTGTGATCAAGTGCTAACGCGTAAAGGTTCCCAAGTCAAAGGTGCATCTCATACTAAGTGTATGCTCACAGCTTTCTTCCTAAGTGACCCTCGTGACCGAGTGCCATCACATAAAATCAATAGCATCATCATGGCATACACAATTGGTTGAATGCTTGGATTAATTAAAACTCTTTTAATTTGTATCCATTTTGACTTAATATTGAAATTACTTAAATGTTCTAAGTGGAGGTTTTTTCTTGCAAAGATCTCATCATTTTATCTTATTATTCAAATTCTCTATATCCTAATCATGCATCTCATACATCAATAAGATATGAAAAGCGTAAATAAGTAAATAGCCTAGCATTCTCCTAGGGTGGGATGACCATGAATCTAACCAACTGATGTACTTAAAGCCATAGGCGCATCACTTCGGTTGATTTTAAGTAGGTTGAATTAAACTAAACTATTACATGAGTGTATCACATACAATCATGGGTCTTAAACTAGCCTCCATGCCTCCATTAGACTCCTTGCTCCACGCAACATTTACATGAAATGAAAATCGTCACCCCTAAAAGTTCTACTCTCATAACTTTTACAAAATAAAACAAGAGGCATGCAAGCCCTATTTAATACAATCTATTTCAACAACTTTGAAACAAAAAAAATCAATTTAAAAAGCTCATGACCATCCCATATATTCATCATCCATTCAACAATTAAATGAACAACAAATAAATGTAGAATTAACAATTAATTCCATCAATTAAATGCTCATCTCATAAATAAATAATTGAACCAAGCATAACACTTATGCAATTAATAGGGGATCAACTTTAACCAATTTTCAAAAGCATTCAAATATGTCAAACATAATTTTGAGGCATAGCATAACACTTGTGAAAGCAATGTGTGTAGTGCAAAAACTTGTTGAGCATTAAAGGAGTTGAGAAAACAACTAAAAGCTCACCAAATACACCAAAGAATGGACTGCCTAGTAGCCCTTGGTGCATGGCTGGGCAGCCCATGCGCACAGCATGCACTTGCTGCCTGGCCAACACCCAGTAGGAGCCAGCAACTCTGGCTTTTGGAGTTCAAGGCGTGCTAAGTCCATTCTCCACTCAATTTTTATGCACCAAAAATTTTAATACATGTTCTCAAAATCAAAATACACATTTCAGATCAATTTCCAGATTCAAAACACCTTTTAAAACTGGAAATAAAAGTGCTCAAACATGCTTTCAAAAATTGGAAAAAGTGAAAATCAAATTCTTCAAGTAATCTCCAACGTAGTTCTTATCAAATTCGATCCAAAATAAACCAAAACTCTTTCAATCATAAGCCAACATGCCATATCAACATATAACATCAATTAATGCCAAAACATATTTCAACATTAATCACTATGAATTAAAACATACTAACTACATGAATTACACTTAAATCACATAATAGCATACTTTTAATTCATCAATCAAGGAGCCACACACAAATCACCCTAATTTCCAAATCCATCAATTGAATTGAGAATATGGTGATATAGATCAATCCATCACATGAATCAATCAACCAAGAAAAATCCAAATCTAAGCATGATTAGGGCTCCGATACCACTTGAAAGCAATATAGGCACTAGGATCTATAATCAAAACTTTAAAACATGAATTAACTAGTTCCTACAAGCATTAAAGGGATCCAATCATGCCTTGGATTTAGATTTAGATAGAGGATTACCTTGATAAGCAAATTTGGAATGCAATGAGTTAACTCTTCACCGATTCCAAACTCTATCTGCTCGCAGCACAGTGAAAGAATATTGATGATCACCCTACCAAATCACATCCAAAAATTTTGAAAACATTACTGAAGATAGCAAACATGTTGGAGAATATTCAATAAAAATTCAGATCCATTGGCCATCTTGATCGTCCTAGATAAATTCATAAAGTCGGACCTCACGCAGAGAGCTCTCTAGAAACAAAGCAAGCCACACGTCATGCCTCTATCAAGATAGTCCACACATCAATAAAACTTTCTTAATTCTCTAATTCATAACATGCAATAAAACCAGAGAATTGGGGATGAAGGAGACCGAAATTTTGGTATGAGGAGGAAGAAAACTAAACCTTCAACACATGAAATGCTAGCTTGCACAAAGGGTTAATTTGGAAGGAAAAATGAAGAATCTAATTCTTCACACCTTTTGCACACCACATTCTCTCTCTAGTCGGCTCCCATGCTATAGCTATATATAGATGTGGATTTGTGTGATACCTAGGTGGCATCACACATTCCATGAAGGAGGGGTGGCTAAGATGCCAAGGTGGCAAAGGAAACCAAATTTTATTTGAATTTCATTTGCACCTTAATTACATTTGGAATCCCATAATTAAGATGCCATCTCAAATCTCATTTTAAGTCTTCCTTCCAAAAATGTATTACTCCTAATTAATCAAATTAAAATCTTTAATTTAATTAATTATGCTTTAACTTAACTCCTTAAGTCAAACTAGCTTAACTCTTTAAACTTAATTGTTAACTTAGCTCTTTAAGTGAACTTAACCAATTGATGGCTATATTGGCACCAAACAATTAACTCCTTAAATTAGTTGATCAATTTAACTCTTAAATCAATCAAACCAAAAATTGACCTTCAAATTTGGCATCAAAATTCGGTCCACTAGGATAGAGAGATCTCTTTTCTAACTCCTTTGAAAATTCTCTCCATCAATTGGAAGGGTAATTAGATTTTATGTGTGACCCAATAAGTTCTACCATTCATTAAACATGGGCTCACAACACCTTATGACTTTTGAATATTTTATATTCATTCTACTTTAAAACTCCTTTCAAACTAGTCAACTCAATTCAATTAATCTCATTAATTAAAGCATACCCAATCTCCAGGGTCAATGTCCAACCTCAAGCTCATGGAGCCCAACTAATTGGTCAAAATGAATATTCTAGAGAACCATTATCGCTCTACGCATACAATGTAGATATGGTCCTTCCATCTCCTATCTCCTAAAAGAAGCCTAGAACAAGATATTTGTCGGCTCCCCATTAACCTCGATACTATGTCTCTATTTTCAATGTTCGAATCTATTTGTGTGACCTCACCTTTGGAAAACTCCTTTTCCAAATTATCACACCACCATGCGCAAAAATTTCTTGGAATCGATCATTACAGAACACGTTGGAAATGTACTCACCCTTCACAATAGCAAAGAGTCGGATTCCATCTTGGATCTCACAAACCTCCATGCCAAGTAGCTCATAACCAATCTCAATTTGAAAGACCTGCTAAGTGATCAAGGATAAGTCAAAGCGTGAATATTGGACACAAGGTTATCATGGATCCTCAGGTCAGATGAATAATAATATGCACTAGCGTAAGCAGAAGAATTAGCCACTAACGACTTGCCATTTCGACTATCTAGTGAATTCTTCAATGGGTCTTTAGTGCCTTGTTCTCTAACATGCACCCGTATCTCATACAGTTGCTTATGGAATGGAGCAATCTCCAACTCTTGGATTTATACATCATTAGTGCAAGTCTATCTAGATCTTAGATACCCCGTCTCATACGATCTTATGACTTGGTAGTTTTTAGATCACAATCGTGTGACACTTATTCCATGGTCACCAAACCAAGTCCCACAGTCTAAGGTGATCTAAGGGCTTCATCCAAATGCAAGTGATGCATAATAAAGCATAAGATAAAGGTGGCCATATAGGAAATATCATTCAATCAAGATTATTTTATAAGATAATAGTTTGTATAAGGCCAATCTCATTGGCTTGCAAGGCACTATTCCAACATGTAAATCTAACACATTATTCAATATAACCAAACATACATCTCATTATAAACTAATATATAACTTAATATAAGTCCAACATATAACTCAAATTTTAATCCTATATATAATTCCCAAAATATAAATCTAACAAAATCTAATCAATAACTCAACGTAAATGTATAATCTAACACATTATTCAGTATAACCAAACATACATCTCATTAATCTAACACATTATTCAATATAACTAAACACACGTCTCATTAAAAACCAACATATAATTTAATCAAATCCTAATTGTAAATATAATTCACAAAATATAAATTTAGCAAAATCTAACACATAAGTCAATGTAAATGCATAATCTAGCACATGTAAATCTAACACATTATTCAATATAACCAAACAGATATCTCATTATAAACCATCATGTAATTTAATGTAAGTCCAACATATAACTCAAATCTTAATCAAACATATAATTCACGAAATATAAATTCAACAAAATCTAAACCATAATTCAATATAAATGCATAATCTAAACACATATGATTCTAACACATTATTCAATATAGTCAAACATACAAATCTAACACATTATTCAATATAATCAAACATACATCCAACATATACCAATATATAATTTAATATAGGTCCAATATATAACTGAAATCCTAATCAAACATAGAATTCACGAAATATAAATCTAGCAAAATCTAACATATAATTCAATGCAAATGCAGAATCTAACACATGTAAATCTAACATATTATTCAATATAACCAAACATACATCTCATTATAAACCATCATATAATTTAATATAAGTCCAACATATAACTCATATCCTTATCAAACGTATGATTCTCAAAATACAAGTCCAACAAAATCTAACACATAATTCAAAATAAATGCATAATCTAAACACATATAAATCTAACACATTATTTAATATAATCAAATATACATCCAACATAAACCAACATATAATTTAATATAAGTCCAACATACAACTCAAATCATAATCAAACATAGAATTCACGAAATATAAATCTAACAAAATTTAAACACATAATTCAATATAAATGCATAATCTAAACATATATAAATCTAATACATAATTCAATATAATCAAACATACATCCAAATAAACCAACATATAATTTAATATAATCTTTTGAAAACTTAAATTTAAAAGTTGAACGAGTAACTTTTAATTTGATATAGACTATTGGATATAGATATAGGCAACACAATACTTTTGGTGTATAGTATTCAGCCATATAAGATATCTATTGGCAAATATACAATGTAAGTATATACTTATTGGTATATTGATGTGAATGATAAACAAATTGAGGATTGGAATGTCTATAGCTCATTCATAATCCAATTCTTAATTTGTTTATCATTACGTCAAACATATCCAAGTAGATAAAAATACCAAAGATTTAATATGATTAAGGATACATTTTATCAAAAATTCCCTTAAGTAGAATACTTCAAATTGCCTAAAAAATAAGACTCAACAAAATGTAAAGCATTACTTCAATTAAAAACAACTTATAATATTTATAAACACATACTGAATAAAACAATTAGATATATATGTTCCTTACTACAACAAAACAACATATATCATAATTAACAAAGTGATTATCAATCTAAAATTTTCTTACAAGTGCACAAATTTATCTATAAATCATAATTCCATAAATTAAAATTGAAATTTATAAAATTAATACAATCCAACATATACTAACATAAATTTTAACTCAATCAAAATTCTAATAGAATTTTTAATTCATATAAAAACATAAATCTAGCATTACATAACAACATTTAATACATAATCAAATTTAAACTAACATAATTTAATCTAATACATAAATTAAATTTAAATTAACATAACAAATCATAATTTAAACTGGCATTTATAATTAATAATATTCATAAATACATAATGGCACATAAACACTCCACCTTATGCCCATTATCATCATGCAAGCAATTAAAAGCCAATCAACAACAAATGGGAAAGCTTCACCCCTTCTCCCAACATTCCATTCTCCTTCCTAATTCCACCAATTCTAAATACATATCTTAACTAAATACATAAATGCATAAATCAAATTTTAAATAAATCATAATTACAAAAATTACCTTAATTTGTGGGATAATGCAAAATATAAGCTCTCTAAACCTAAAACAATAAACAAATAAAAAACTATTGGCATTTTTAAAATTAAAACAAATTTTCAAAAAAAAAGATAAAAAAATTGCCAGATCTAGCACGCACACCAAGCAACTTGCTGCGGTTGCCCAACAAGTTGTTGGGCACAGCGACCAGCAAGCTTGCTAGGGGCACGTAGCACAACTTACTAAAGGGCGCTCCCATCAATTTGTTGGGCGCACCATTGTGCCTAGCAAGCCAGGTGCACGACCAGTAGCTTGCTAGCCACAATAAAGAAAAAAAAGAAAAAGAAGAAAGTAAACAAGATGAAAAGGGAGAGGTGCTTTGCAAAGGAGGTTCCAAGTGTGTGTGTAGGTGGAGGAGGTAGGGTTTATTTCCCCCACGCACCTAAATTTAAATTTTGTGACAGAAAAAAATTTGTTGCAAATTTTTTAAAAATTTCAAAAATATTGCGATGGAAACCAAATCCATCATAAAATTGAAGTTTTGCGATGGATTTTTTGTTTGTTGCAAAACTTCAATTTTGCAAAGGATTTTGTTTCCATCGCAAAAGTTTTTTAAATTTTTAAAAAAATTGTGATGAAATTTTTTCCATCGTAAAATTAAAATTTGAGAGAGAAAAATGCATCGCAAAAAGTCAAAATTAATTTTTTAAAAAAATTGCCATTTTGCAATGCATCTTTTTCTGATGAAAAATCTATCGCAAATCATGATTTTTTTAGTAATACGTATAGTAGGTTTGTGATAAAATCAATGAGTGTGCTGCCACCTCTTTACCAATCCCCAGTCCTATCTGTGTCAGCAGTAGGTGACTTCACCCATTTAAGGATGCTAGTTTTATGTTCCCTAGCTAGGCAATAGTCTCTAATTGCATCTCCTATTCATCGAATGAGTACTTCCCATCTAGTATCCAATGTTGTAAATTATCATTAGGTTAAGACTCACCTCTTACACTTTTGGAGATTTCTAGTGCTTTACCTGAGTCTTTGCTGTTAACTCCTATGAATTTTGAGAATCTTCATAGTACTTTATCATCCAATTTGTCTTTTGGCAACTAATCTAAGTAGCATATCCTCCATGAAGAATTTAAGGTTGATTTAAGCTCTCATAGTTGACAGGACATGGGCTTGTCTCCATAGTTTCTCCATTAGATCCAACTAAAGATGATTTTTTGTTATCAAGTACCAACTATGTTCAATCAAAGGGAAGCATCATGGTGTATGATGATTGCTGAGTTCTTGTAATCTATTGGGATCTTTCTCTTTTATGAGTGGGCTAGGAAGGAAAAAATTATTAGACATCAGTACATTCATCTTTTCTTATCTTTAAGTCTTCTTCTTTAAGGGTGAAAAAGGAAAGGTAGAAGCATACTTCCCAAGTGTAAGAAGCTAGTTTTGCCTAGTGGATTTACATATGCTTCAAAGTTCTTGTGGGGGCTTTAAGCACTAATTGAGTCACCTCTTTTAGGTGTACTAGCAATCACCGATATATTTCCCCATTAAATAAACTAATAGCTATAAGGGGATGTAGTCCTATTCAGGTTCTTGACCTATGCTACAGCATCTTCCAAAGGTCTTTCGTAAGTTTTTTTTGTCACCTCATGATAGCTCCTCACAATGCTCACTGAATTTATCTTTTGATCTCTTTCTTCGAACAACTATTTCTTTTTGTAGCTTCCCATTTGTTTTGATAAAAACACTTATGTTCCTCTAGACCCTGTGGCTTAGGTTATTTTCTATCTTTTAAGTTGTGGTGTATCTTGGGGGTTACCAATTATGAGGTACCTATTTTACCTTCTAAAATTATCCACCACCTCTTGTGGTTCTTCATGAAAGTTATAGTATCTCTTGTATATACACACTTCTTGGATTGAGTCAATAGTTTCTCCATAATAGTGGGGTGCTTGACTATATGAGTCTAAACTCCAGTCCCAATAGCCAATCGCTATGGCAAGTTAGGTCAGATGAAGGACTGTATGTCCACTTGTGGAGGTAAAGGAGAGGAGTTTTGTCTCGCTCTGAGTTGGTCCTTTGCTTTATCCTCCCTAGGGATGATGAAGCCCCTAGCTCTAGCAAGAGGATTGTGACTACTCGTGGGGGCAACATTCCTCAAAAATATTGGGCGATTGCTTTAGCTACAGGCTTAAACAATTGTATTCTCCAATAAGGTCTTCAACGCCTCCTAAGTCATCTATAGAACTAGTTCTACTAAAGGTGATGCCTACTATATTAGTGATTTTTCTAATATCAGTTACACTTATAGGGCTGTCTTGGTGTCAAATGTGACAATGCTTTAGACAAGTAGTTCTCCATGTTCACCAACCTTATCACCTGGCTATTGAGTTTTGAGCTCTAGTCAACATTTGCATTTGCAGTTTTCATTTTTTTTTCTATTCGAGTTCTAATAGACAAAGCTAAGATGATTATGCTCTAAAATAGAATTAGGGTCTTTTCAAGAAGTCCACTGAATTCAAAGTTCTCTTTCTCTATAATGTGCTGTGGAGAGTTCTTAATCTCAAATTTTCACAAATAATTTTTCTTTCCTCGTTTATCTTTGGAGCATTGTACTTATGGTATTTTCCTTAGTGGACTTTGGCCTACTTGGGTTTAAATGCCCTTCTTGGTCGGTTTAGTCAATGAGGCTCATTAGCCTTTTTCTTCATTTATTAATTAATTGTAGAGCCTTTTTATTCCATTTTATACTTTTTTACCCTTGAGGACTTAATAAGTCATATTATGTATATAGAATAATTTTTTTTATACTTTTGAAAATTAATAAAAGAATTATTAAGCATATTGTTAATGTATTTGATTTGACAATGAACTAGGTACATTTTATATGAATTATGATATGTTCATATTACTAATTTAATTTAATAATTAAAACACAGTAGTATATTTTTAATATATTTTTTTTATTTTTTAGGGTTGGTGAGGTTAGTTGAGATATGTTTGGATTACTGATTTAATTTAATCAATAGGATATAATAATATTTTATTTTTTAGGATTTATGGTCATTATAATATAATAATATATTTTAATATATTTTTTTTATTTTTACAAAGTCGGTGGGTAAATTCTAAAGGCACATACAACACTAGGATCCAATAAAAAAATTGAAAATAAATTAGGTTACACATGCTAACGAGGATCTAAAAATGCTATTGATTCAAATTTAAAAGGAAAGTTACCTTGATTTTCTCAAAAACAAGGAAATGATGAAGACCACTTCTTTAATCTAGAAACTATCACACAGTAGCATAGCAAATATAGAGCAACTTTTGCCAAATCCAAACTCCTCCCAAAATTTCAAACAAATTAAAGTCTCTTCTCAACTCAATAGTGAATCTACTGGAAAAACATTAAGCTAAAAAAGCCGCATGGAAATTCCAGAATAAAATCGCCAAACAAATTGCCCTGATAGTGCATCTCTAAAGGCTAGCAATACAATTGTATTGCCTCTAACAATATGATCCACTCACCAATACTAGATCCTAATCTCTTTAATGTCAGCCGAAAAATAAGAAGGAGATTTGCAGAGATGAAGGCATGATTTGAGGTAGGTGAACAAAAGAGAAAGTGAAGCTTCAACACATGAGGCAACACTTGAGATTTGGAGGGAAAATATGAGAGAATCTATTTCTTCACATGGAGCATCATTAGCCACCCCTTTCTCCCTTTATATCTATATACAGAGTGAGAATAGTGTGATGCCAAAGTGGCATCACACCTTCCTCAAGGGGGACCATCAACTTTCCTTGAAAGTTGGCAAGTTGTAATTCAAATGCAAATTTGAATTTTATATGCATTTAAATTTCATTTGAAATCTCATTTCAAATTAATTAAAATGTCACACAAAATGAACCCTTCACTTGAATTTTGCCTCCAAAATAAATTCTTCTCATTAATTAAATTAAATAATTTAATTTAATTAATTGAGCTTTTACTTAATTCTTAAGTCAATTAGCATAACTCTTTAAGCTAGTCATGGTTAACTTAACTCTTTAAGCTAACTTGACCAATTGATGGTCATGTGGAGCCAAAAATAACCTCAATTTTCTCCAACCTCAAAATCGATCCACAAGGAGTAATTTTCTAACTACTAGAAAATTCCTTCACCATATAGGAAATGCAATTAGCTTTTGTGTGTGACCCGTTATGTTCTATCATTTATTGGACATGGGCTCACAAATATTTGTTTTAATTTAAACTTCTTTAAACTAATAAACTCAATTTAATTAATCTCTATTAATTAAAAAGTACCCAATCTCCATGGTTGATGTCCAACCTCAAGCCCATAGAGTTTAACTAATTAACCGAAATAAATTCTTTTGTAAAAATATTCTAGCTTTATGCATACTATACAAATATGGTCTTTCCATCTCTTATCTCCCAAAAATGCCGAGGGCAAGATATTTGTTGGCTCCCTAATAGTCTCGATACTATGTTTTTATTCCCATTGTTCAATTCCACTTTATGACCTCATCTTTGAAAAACTCCTTTTTTAAATTTTCATACTACCTTGCGCAAGGATCTCATGGAATCGATCATTATAGAATACATAGGAGATGCACTCATTCTTCACATAAACACCAAGTTGAATCCTATTATGGATCTAACAAAGCTATATGTCTAAGTAGCTCATGCCCAATCTCTAGCCGAACAGCCCACTAGGTGACCAAGGAGGAGTCAAAGTATGAAGACCTAAACACAAGGTTGCCATGGATCCTCAGGTCAAAAGACTAATTATATGCACTAGCATAAGTTGGAGAACTTGTCACTACTAACTTGCTACTTTGGCTATCTAGCAGATTCTTTGGGTGGATCTTTAATGCCTTATTCTCTAACAAATACCCACTAACATATATCTATATCTTATATGGAATTACTCAAGGGACGGAGCAACATCCAACCCTTGGATTTATGCACCATTAGTGCAAGTCTATCTAAATCTTAAATGCCCTGTCTCATATGATCCTATGATTTGGAAGATTTAAGATCACAATCGTGTAAGACTTATTCTATGATCACCGCCCAGCACATAACCAAGTCCGATAGTCTTGTGTGATCTAGCAGCTTCATCTAAATGCTAGTGAAGTAATAATGAGCATAAGATGAATATGGCCATATAAAGAATATTATTCAATCAATGTTGTATTACAAATGAAATAGTTTACTGCTAATCTAATTGGCTTGCAAGGTACCACATTCACTGGGGTCGGATTTGAAAGGGCTCATAAAACTTATAACATATACCATATCTGATATTATATATTAAACAACATACATTATGTTCCCAATGGCGGACACATAAGGTATGTGGGACATTTTATGTCTCTCATTGTCTATCTTAGGCGCCATAAACTTGGAGAGGCAAAAATCGTGTCCCATCAAGAAGAATCCCCTCTTAGATTCTTCCATACTAAACCTTTTTAATATCTTGTCAATGTATGATGTTTGGAAAAGCCCAGCATCCTCTCATATCTATCTCCATGGATACGTATTCCTAATATGTAAGATACTTTTCCCAAAACCTACATAAAGAATTATGTGGATAACTATTCTTTAGTACACTCTAACATTTCTCTCGTATTCTCAATAAGAAGAATATCATCAACATAAAGCACAACAACCTGGATACTACTCCCACTAGCCTTCTTGTACACACAAGGTTTATGCACATTTTTGATAAAGCCAAATGATTTGACTTTCTAATCAAAACATAAGTTCTAAGTTCAGGATGCCTATTTGAGTCCATAAATGGATCTTTGGAGTTTACAAACCTTTAGCTCACTCCCTCTGCATGTAAAACCTTATGGTTGCTCTATATAAATTTTTTTTTCAATTTTTCCATTGAGGAAAGCAATTTTCACATCCATTTACCATATTTCATAGTCATAATTTATTGCTATGGCAAGTAAAATTCAAATAGACTTAAGCATTGCGATCAATGCAAAGGTTTCCTTAAAGTCAATACTGGGTCTTAAAGTATAACCTTTTGCCACTTGTCAAGCCTTAAAGGTCATTATCTCTCTATTAACTCCTAGCTTTTGCTTATAAAGGCAAGATAGGCACTAAGATCTAAAATCAAAACTTCAAATCATCAAAGTAACTAGTGCCCACTAGCTAATCAAGGATCAAATCATACCTATGATTCAAATTTAGAAATAGGATTACCTTGATGAGAAAATCCAAAGGTAATCAAGTGAACATTTCATTGATTATAGAATCTACTTGCTTGTGGCACAGCAAGAAGATTACAATGATTGTCCTATCAAATTACCTCCAAATATTCTAAAACAATATCTGGAGATAGCCAACACCTTAGAGAACTTTCAATTAAAATCTCAAATTGATTGGCCATCCATAACGTCATGGAGAAAATCGTAAAATTGGACCTCATGTAGATGAATCTCCAAAAATTGAGCAAGCCACACATCTTGCCTCTATTGTAAAACTCAACACACCAATAAGATCTTCCTAGATCTCTAGTCTTTTAGTTAGAATAAGACTAGAGATGTGGTGATGATGGAGGCTGAATTTGGGTTAGGTAAGTTTTGCAGTTTCTTTTTAAATGACCCTTTTCACCACAATGGAAATAATTTGCATCGATTTTAGCCTTCTTATTAACTCTCCTAAAACTCTTCTCAAGTTGCTTCTATTTTGAGGAAAAAAATTTCTTCTTCTTACCTATTTTTCTAGGGCCCCTAGGACCTTTCAACTTGGAGGCGGATGCCATCATAAGAGGATTTTCTTTTTTCATCATCGCCTCTATGGTCAATTTGATCGTAATTGTTTGCATGTTCATCAATTTATTGATTGTAATTGTTTGCTTGGATATATTAAAGTTCACAACGAATTGGTCAACTAAGGGTAGCAACGATTGGAGGATCAATCTACATAAAGGTTATTGCCCATGATTACGTCAAGTTGTCTAAACTTTTTGATGAGTCCAAAATCATCTTTAGCTCATCATCATTGACACTTTCCCCTTCACTCATCCTTATCCTAAAGAGCTCCTTAGACAAAGTGAACCATTCATGTCATATTTGAACACCATACAAGTCTTGTAGATGTGTGTCGATCTCACAAGCATGTTTCATGTGCTCATGAGTATTTTGGAGCTCATTAGTAATGGATGCCAATATAAGATATCTAACTTGTAGATCATCATCCACAAATTTTGTGAACACTTCATGAACTTCATTGATTACATCATCACCTAAAGTATCCGGTGGACTTTGATCAAGAACGTACATCCTCTTATTGGAGTTAAGAATTATCTTAAGGTTTCTCAACCAATCTTGGATGTCAGGCCCAGTGAGTTTATTAGTTTTCAAAATGCCAACAAGTGGATTTTTATCCATTTGTTTGTTGAAGATTTCGAAAATCTACATGAGGCAAAAAAAGAGAACAAGCATGTGATTGAATTTGATATTAAAAACATGTTCATGGTCTTTCAAGCATGTTTTTCTCCCACTATTTTATCAAATTCTTCACCCCCAAGAAGAATTCAGGAAATTGAATTTCCTAATGAGAATCAAGATCCTAAAGACTTGCAAGTAGACCCACAACTCGTGAGACATCTACAAATAATTCAAAGGCAAGCAACTTATGCTAATTGCATCCCATGCAACTCTTGATATATTTTGCCTCACTTTTCATGTAGACCCATGCAACATTTACATGAAATGGAAACCCTCACTCCTAGTGCTTCTACTTGCATAACGTTTACAAGATCGAACAAGAGGCATGCAAGCCCCATTTAATACAACCCATTTCAACAACTTTGAAACAAATAAAATCAATTTAAAAGGCTCATGGTTATCCCCATTCATTCATCATTCATTTAATAATTAAATGAATAATAAATAAATGTAGAATTAAAAATTAATTCCAACAATTAAATGCTTATCTCATAAACAAATAATTGAACCAAGCATAACATTTATTCCATGAATTGGAGATCAACTTTTACAAGTTTTAATAAGCAACAAAAATGTCAAACATCATTTTGAGGACTTACACAACATTTGTGCATCCATAACATATGATTTAACATAATTTTTAGCCACTTAAGGAGCCAAAAAATTGGCTCAAAACTTGCCCAACCACCAACCGGTGGCTGCTGGCTATGATTGGAGCACGGCTGGGCAGTAGCTTTTGACCACAGCTTGGCTAGCTTGCACATAAGCTATCGGCAACCCCCATTTTGAGGTCAAAGCTAGTCAAGCTGATTTTTAGCTCAACTTTTGTGCACCAAAAATTATAGAACACATTATAAACATTAAATCACACATTATGGACCAAATTTAGATCTAAAACTCATTTTAAAAATGAAAATTAAAGTGCTCAAACATGCTTCAAAAATTCAAGTCTAAGTGAGAATCAAATTCTCCAAAAATTTCCAACCAAACTCCAATCCAATTGGATTCAAAAATGACCAAAACTCTTTTAGCCATATTACTGTATGCTATATAAATATATAACATCAATTAATGCCAAATAAACATTAAACATTAATCTTTATGAATTAAAACATACTAGCTACATGAATTAACACTTAAATCACATAACAGCATGCTTTCAATTCATCAATCAAGGAGCCACACACAAATCAACCAAATTCTCCAATCGATCAATTGAATCGAGAATATGGTGATCTAGATTAATTCATCATATGAATCAATCAACCAAAACAAATTCAAATCTATGCATGATTAAGGTTCCGATACCACTTGAAGGTAAGATAGGCACTAGTATCTTAAATCAAAACATCAAAACATCAAAACATCAAAGTAACTAGTGCCTACAAGATAATCAAGAATATAATCACCCTATAAAATCCAAATTTAGATTCAAATTTAGATATAGTATTACCTTGATGTGAAAATCCAAGGGTTATCAAGTGAGCACTTCACTAATTACCAAATCTGCCGACTTGTGGCGCAGCAAAAAAATTGCAATGATCGCCCTATAAAATCACCTCCAAAAATTATAAAAAAATATATCAAGAAACCCAACACCTTTTAGAACTTCTAGTTAAAATTTTAGATCAATTTTCTATCTCAAACATCCTAGATAAAATCACAAATTTAGACCTTGCACAGATAAATCTCGAGAAATTGAGCAAGTCACATGCCTTGCATCTATTGTAAAAGTCCACACACCAATAAGATCTTTCTAGGTCTTTAGTCTTTTAGTTAGAATAAGACCAAAGATCTAGTGATAATCAAGGTTGAATCTAGGGTAGGAAGATGAAGAAAGAAGCTTAGCCTTCAACACATGAAATGCTAGGTTACAAATGTTTTGGAGAGAAATAAAGAATATAATTCTTCACACCAATTAGCATTACTTATGACCAACCAGCTATCTATATCTATATATAGATGTGGAATATTGTGATGCCAAGTTGGCATCACAAAATCCATGAAGGGGGCGGCTAATGGGGTGTGCTTAGGTGGCAAAATTTGATTCCAAATTTCATTTGAATCTAAATTACATTAGAAATCTCATTTCAAATTAATTAAGATGCCATCTCAAATCTCATTTGAGTTTTTCCTCCAAAATTCATTCTTCCTAATAAATTAAATTAAACTATTTAATTTAATTAATTATCATTTGACTTAACTCTTTAAGTTAAATTAGCTTAACTTCTTAAGCTAAATTCAGTAACTTAACTCTTTAAGTTAATCAATTAATGATCATGTTGGCACCAAATAATTAACTCCTTAATTATTAATTTAATTTAACTCTTAAATTAGATGATTAATTTAACACTTAAATCAATCAAGCCAAAATTAACCCTCAAAATATGGCCCCAAAAATCGATCCACCAAGAGGCACCATTTTCTAACTCCTTAGAAAATCCTTTCCATTAATTAAGAAGCTCATTGGATTTTATGTGTGGCCTAATAGGTTCTACCAGTTATTGGACATGGGCCACAACTCCTTGTGACTTCTGAATATCTTATATTCATTCTAGTTTAAAACTCCTTTTAAACTAGTCGACTTAATTTAATTAATCTTATTAATTGAAGAGTACCCAATCTCTATGGTCGATGTCCAACCTCAAGCACATGGAGCCCAACTAATTGGCCAAAATGAATATTTTAGAGAACTATCATCGCTCTACATGTGCCATGAAAAAATAGTTATTCCATCTCCTATCTCCCTAAAGAGGCCAAGGACAAGATATGTGTTGGCTCCCTAACAGCCTCGATTCTATATCTCTATTCTTAATATTCGATCCCTGTTATGTGATCTCACCTTTGGAAAACTCCTTTTATAAATTGTCACACCACCTTGCACAAGTAGTTTTGGGAAACGATCATTATAGAACATACAAGAGATATACTTACCCTTCAGAACAACAAAGAGTCAGATTCCTTCTTCGATCTCAGAAACCTCTATGCCAAGTAACTCATACTCAATCTCAACCAGAATGGCCTACTAAGTGATTGAAAAAGAGTCCAAGTATGAGGACAAGATACAAAGTTACCATGGATCCTTAGGTCAAAGGACTAATAATATGCACTAGCATAAGCAAGAGAGCTAGCTACTATCGACTTACCTCTATAGCTATCTAGTGAATTCTATTATGGGTTCTCAATACCTTATTCTCTAACAAACCCCACTAACATTCACCTGTATCTCATAAGTTGCTCAGGGAATTGAACAATCTCCAACCCTTAGATTTATGCATCATTAGTGCAAGTTTATTCGGATCTTAGATGCCCCATCTCATGAGATCCTATGACTTAAAAGATTTAAGATCACAATTGTGTGAGACTTATTCCATGGTCAACAAACCAAGTCCCACAGTCATAGGTGATCTACGGGTTTTATCCAAATGCAAGTAAAGTATAATAAAGCATAAGATAAAGATGGTCATATAACAAATATCATTCAATCGATATTATTCTATAAGGAAATAGTTTGTACAATGCTAATCTCATTGGCTTGCAAGGCACTATTCTAATAGCTTATAGATCCACTTGCAACCAATGAAAGCTATTCCATTTGGTGTATCTACCAAAGTCCGTACTTTGTTGGCTTGCATGGAATCTATTTCAAATTTCATGGCATTAAGTCAATGTCCCGAATCTATATCCAATATAGCTTCTCATAAATCTTTCGATTGCTATCCAATTTTTCCATCTCATGAAGGAATTCGAACCTTTCGAGTTATTTCTTGATTCAATCCAACATTTTCAGAGGTTGTATGTGAGGCTCTTTTTTATATTTACTTGTTTCCACCTCTTGAGAGATTTAATGATCATCTTGAACTTTATCAAGTTCAACAACAATGCCATTTCTATCTAATAGAAAATCCTTTTCCAAAAAGGTGGCATTCTTCGAAACAAACACTTTTTGTTCCAAGGGATCATAGTAGTAATAACATAAAGACCCTCTTAGGTATCCCACAAACTTGCACAAGGTATATCTATTATTCAATTTATCTCCCACTAACCATTCCATGTATGCGAGAGAACCCCAAACCTTTAGAAAATGGTAAGAGTGTGCTTTGCCATACCACATCCCATGCAGCATCTAAAAGCAAGTAAAGCACTAGGATCCAATTATCAAAACTTTAAAATCATGAAATTAACAAATCTTACAAGAATACCAAGGATCATATCATGCTAGGGATTCAAATTTGGTGAGAGCATTACCTTGAAAAGAAAAATCCAAGGAGAGACCTGTGAACCCTTCACAATTCCAGAAACTGTCAGCAACTAGCACTGCTAGAAGAGTGCAAAATTTGCACAACCAAAACTCCTCTAAAGGTTTTGATAAAATTATTGAATCTTCTCAACACCTTGAAAAACTCTGTGTAAAAATTTTGGATGAAAAATATTTCTCAAACTTCCTATAGAAATTGGCCAAATCAAACTTTATACCGGTGGATCTCCAAAACAAGCGAACTCTCTTGTTTACCTCTACTATTATAATCCACACACCAATTAGATCTTCTAAATCTTTAATCCATAATCTGGAATAAGAAAGGAAATTTACAATAGTGGAGGCCGATTTTAGGTAGGGAAGAAAAAAAAGAGAGCAAAGCTTTCAACACATGAATGCAATGCTTGCAAGGAATTTTTGGAGGAAATTGTAAAGAATCTAATTCTTCACAAAATGGAGTGATGTATTTGGCCGATCCACTCTCTATATCTATATATAGATGTTGAATAGTGTGATTTCAAAGTGGCATCACACATTCCATGAGGAGGGGCGACCAAGGGGGGTGCTAAGGTGGCAAATTAAATTCAAATCTCATTTAAATTGCATTTGCATTTTAATTACATTTGAAATCTAATTCTAAATTAATTAAGATGCTAATTCAAATGAACTCTTCATTTGAATTTTCCCTCCAAAATTCATTCTTTCCATTAATTAAATTAAACTCTTTAATTTAATTAATTATCCTTTGACTTAACTCTTTGAGTCAAACTAACTTAACTCTTTAAGCTTAATTTGTTAACTTAACTCTTTAACTTAAATTAACTAATTGATGGTCATGTTGGCACCAAATAATTAAGTCCTTAATTATGGGTCTAATTTAACTATTTAAATTGGTTGATTAATTTAACATTTAAATCAATCAACCCAAAATTGACCTTCAAACTTGGTACCAAAATTCAGTCCATTAGGATAGAGAGATCCTTTTTCTAACTCCTTAGAAAATTCTCTTCATCAATTAGAAAGCTAATTAGATTTTGTGTGTGACCTAATAGGTTCTACCATTTTAGTTTAAAACTCCTTGTAACTTTTGAATCAATAGGTTCTCTCCATCAACATGGGCTCACAATTGCTTATAACTTTTGAATATCTTATATTCATTTTAGTTTAAAACTCCTTGTAAACTAATCGACTCAATTCAATTAATCTCATTAATTGAAGAGTACCCAATCTCTATGGTTGATGTCCAACCTCAAGCCCATGGAACCCAACTAATTAGCCAAAGTGAATATTTTAAAGAACCATCATTGCTTTAGCATACCATGCAAATAGGGTCCTTCCATCTCCTATCTCCTAAAAGAGGCCTATAGCAAGATATTTTTCGACTCCCTAATAGCCTCAATACTATATCTCTATTCTCAATGTTCAATCTCTATTGTGTGACCTCACCTTTAAAAAACTCCTTTTCCAAATTGTCACACTACCTTGTGCAAGGATTTTTGGAAATCGATTATTATAGAATTCATAGGAGATGTACTTGTCCTTCACAACAGCTAGGAGTCAAATTCTATCTTGGATATCATTAACCTCCACACCAGATAGCTCATACACAATCTCAAACCAAAGGGCCTGCTAAGTGATCAAGGAAGTGTCAAAGTATGAGGATTAAACACAAGGTTACCATAAATCCTCATGTCAAAGGACTAATAATATGCACTAGTATAAGCAAAAAAACTAGCCACTATTGACTTGCCACTATAGCTATATAATGGATTCTCTGATGGGTCTTCAGTGCTTTATTCATTAACAAGCACCTACTAACATGCACTTGTATATCATATAATTGCTCGTGGAACAAAGCAATCTCCAACTCTCGAATTTATGTATCATTAGCATAAGCCTATCCAAATTTTAGATGTCCTATCTCATAATATCCTGTGACTTGAAAGATTTAAGATCACGATCATTTGAGACTTATTCCATGATCACCAAACCAAGTCCCGTAGTTATAGGTGATCTAAGGGCTTAATCCAAATGCTAGTGAAGTGAAATAAAACATAAGATGAAGATGGACATATAAAGAATACCATTCAATCAAGATTATTTTTACAAGGAAATAGCTTTTACATTGCCAATCTCATTGGCATGTAGGGCACTATTCCAACAATCTCCTATTTGCCCTAAAGCCAATGCCCCATGGCGTTAAGACCTATCTTCACAAGGTTTCTTTCAAAGACTTTTCATGTTAGGGGTTTTGTCAGTGAATCTATTATATTCTCTTTTGAGGTAACTCTTTCCACTCGAATGTTGCCTCTATCAATAATCTCCTAAATCAAACGATATCACCTCAATATGTGCTTGGATCACTAATAAGATCTTGACTCTTTATCTTGTGCTACCACCCCATTATTGTTGCAAACGACAACTACTAGCTAAGCAATGCTAAGCACTATATACAACTCTTAAATAACGTTTTTCTTCCAAACACCTTCCTTTGCAGCTTTTGAAGCTGCAATATATTCTATTTTAGTGGCGAGTTGGCCGTGGTGTCTTTCTTGGAACTCATCCAATTCATTGTGCCACCATTGAGTCGAAATATAAATATAGAAGTAGATTTGAGGTCATCTACATCGAATTAGAAACTAGAACTCAAAAACCCCTAGAGTTTCAATTCTCCATTGTCATATACCAAAAATAAGTTCTTAGTCCTTCTCAAATACTTGAGGATTGTCTTCATGACTAGCCAG
This sequence comes from Jacaranda copaia, assembly GCA_014898725.1. Classification (NCBI taxonomy): domain Eukaryota; kingdom Viridiplantae; phylum Streptophyta; class Magnoliopsida; order Lamiales; family Bignoniaceae; genus Jacaranda; species Jacaranda copaia. The sequence goes on along the minus strand of JACGDI010003564.1, from coordinate 161,694 downwards.
TAACTCTCACTAGGATTAGATTAAAACCTACTCATAACACTTAGTGAGTGTGCCTCATCCGATCTTATACATCGAACTGCATATATTATGCTTCTAGTGGCAAAGACATAACATATGTGAGACATTCTTCATTTTTCTTCCTCAATCTTGGGGGCCATAGACTTTGAGAGATGAATGTCATGTCCTATAGGAAGGATTCTTCTCTTTGATTCTTTCATACTAAACCTCTTTAGTATCTTGTGAATATACGGGGTTTGGAAAAGCCCTAGCATCCTCTTTGATCTATCTCTATACATATGTATTCACAATACATAAGATGCTTCTTCCAAATCCTTCATGGAGAATTATGTAGACAATCATACTTTAGTACACTCTAACATTCCTACCTCATTCCCAATGAGAAGAATGTCATCGACATAAAGTACAATAAACTATACTAAACTCCCACTAGCCTTCTTGTACACACATGGTTCATACACATTTTTGACAAAGCCAAGCGATTTGACCATTTTGTCAGAACATATGTTCCAACTTTGAGATACTTGTTTGAGTCCATAAATGAATCTTTGGAGTTTGCAAACCTTTTGCTCACTCCCCTTGGATGTAAAACCTTGTAGTTACTTTATGTAAATTTCTTCTTCTATGTTGCTGTTAAAGAAAGTGATTTTTGCATCCATTTACCATATCTCATTGTCACAATATGCAACTATGGCAAATAGAATCTGAATGGACTTAGGCATAGAGACCAATAAAAAGGTTTCCTCGAAAATAATACCAGATTGTTTAATGTAACCTTTTGCCACTGGTTGTGCCTTAAAAGTTACCACTTCTCCACTACTCCAAGCTTTCGCTTAAAGATCTACTTGCAATCAATGGGAACTATCACTACAACAAATATAGGCTATTGTGACACATTTAATGTGACGCTTAACACAAAGTGCCACAATTTAAGATTTTTATGATGATGGATTATTTTCTTATTAAACGTATTAAGAAATAAACATAAAATTGATAAATGCAACATTATTCTTATAGCGCACCCAATTTATGGCTGAAAGGAATTCTTCCCTGCCCACTTGTTTTGGCTAAACCCTTATACTAGCTCTAGTTTTCTCTTTTCTTTCTTTCTCAAAACCCTTCCTGAAACCTACAATTGTAGCTAATACTTTCTTTCAATTTTTTCAGTCATTTGCACTACACATCTTCACGTGGTCATAATTTGAAGGTTTTATTGGACTCATTTTTTCCTATACTTTGTGTTTATCTTTCTATACATAGAAATGATTTTTTTTTATTTTTTCTATTTATGTTGTTCTTAGTTCTATTGTGGTTAGGAATTTATTGCTAAACCCTCTTCTTTTCAATGTTCATTTGTCAATTTTTCTTCTTTTTTGTGTGGTCTTTTCTTTTTGCTTACATAATTTTTTTTCCCTATTGCTTTCACCTCCAACATAGATTCATTTAGAGGTATTGTGGTTATTCTCCAGCATTCTCTCATTTCGAGTTCTGGAAAAATACTGTAGCATTATCAATTGCTGCTAGGTTGATTTCTTTCCTTTTACTTGCAATTGCTGCCAAAGGTATACTTGTAATTTTATGTATACATTGTTTGTTTTTCTACTTTTTTTTTGGAATTACTAAGTTTTGAATTTTGTAGTGATTTAGGTTTTGCTGGAAGTTCAATTTTGAGTAGTTTTCTTGTTGTCTGATATGGATAATAAAGGTGCTATGGATTTTATGCTTAAAATAGAATGTTTTGAATTTTATTTTATTTGTTCATGTATTATATGATGATTCTATAATGATTGTGTATGTGTTTGGTTAGGAAGAGGGGTGGTGTGTGATAATACTTACTGTTTGGATAAGTAAAAGTACTTGTAGTAATAGAGGATCTATTTTTATCTAATATATCCATACAAATTTACAAATGAAAGAGAAGGAATACATTAATGTTAATAGAGTGAGCCTCTTATAAATCTTTCTTTGAGCTATTCCATGAAATATTATAATCTGCCATTACTAAACTCTCTTAATAAGTTGTGAAAACCTAAAGCATAAATTTTCTAATCAATTTTCAATTGTGTATGTATTGTTACAAGTATTGTTAATTTCGTAAGTTGTTAACTCATTTTTTGTTCTTTTTTTTTATTATTGACCTAGACGTTATGCACCTTGTCATGTTGATTCATAGGAGGATTGTGATTGACTAATAGATGCAGTTTCTTATGTCTTCTTGTTTTATCCTTTTTTTATTGTGATAAAATGAAGGTTTAAGTATCTCAAACATTACAGATACAAGCATTAATCTTGGTTTGAAGACTAAAATTATAATAGCATTCCCTATCCCAAGTGAACATTCTACTTCAAGAAAGATAATCAAATAAGCAATACAGAAAGCTCTTAAGGAAGCTAGGTAGTATGTTTATGGTAATATTTTCTAATATAAATTTTTAACTAAGTTTAGATATTGCTAATTCATTATATGCTCATATCTAACAAATTGATCATGGACTGGAGTTGTGTTACAAGGAGTAGAATATGACTAGCAATGCTGAAACTCCTTTCTTACTTGCTAGACTAAGTGAGCTAACTGGAGGAACCTCTCTTGCTTCAAGTATTCTTTATGAAATGCTTTAACCAAATAACATCAATAAATAAAGGCTAAAGATATTACCCTTCAGATCTTATTGCTTCTTACGAGCATGAATTCGTATATGTTTGTTTATACAAAAGATTAATAGCCACCTTAAACTGGTGGGTTTCATTTCATCGTATTAAATTCCTTAATAGAGGATTAGACATTGCTCTTGTGAAAATGATGCAGGCTTAGGCACATATATTGCTGTCTCTCTTTCTCATCACCAAGAACAAAGTTGTAAAGGTGAGGTTTTGACCTCGTAACATTCTTGTTTTTGACCTAGTTCCATTTCCATTTCCATGGTTAAAATACTATGTATGATATTTAAGGTAGTTTTGAGTAGTGTAATTTAGATTTAAAATTAAGCTAAGAGAATTCTTGTATAATATGAAGTTCATATAAAGAGAGAATTAACCAAATAACATAAAATCCATTAACGTGCAAAAAGAATGGAACTTCAAGTATAAATGGATCACCAACTTTATGAGAACTTTGTACCTTAGAAAGATTTTGATACAAATCAATCCTTAGGGGAGTTAAGTACCACATCATGATGTATAGTTTGATTCCATGCTTGGACCATTTTTTCAATGATTTTTGTAATAATGTGTAATTATTCTAATGTAGTTTTGCCTTGGGCCAATCATTTCACATTCAAGGGTGCTTCTATTCTCAATCAAGCAACATATGAAAATGACACAACTTAGTTTCTTTACAACGTAGGAAAAAAACTGCCCATTTTCTACTTTTTTCAATTTAGACTACAACAAACTATTTGCAACCATCTCTCTCTCTCTCTCTCTCTCTCTCTCTCTCTCTCTCTCTCTCTCTCTCTCTCTCTCTCTCTCTCTCTCTCTCTCTCTCTCTCTCTCTCTCTCTCACACACACACACACACACACATACACAAACCGAAGAAGAAATAAGGCATTAGAACTCTTTAATGGTTTTCTTTTTAGGGCTAAATATATTCTCTCAATTTTGTGCAACAAACTCTCTTCATTTATGTTTCGAGAAAAATATTCTGACTTTTCTTGCAAAGGTTTTTCTTTGTTCTTTTGCCTTATTTAGGCTTTTAGTTTTTCATGAGATTTTGCATATTATTTTAACCGCTCTTGCTTTTCAATTTATTTATAATTTTAAATTTTATATTATTTTTATATATAGGTTTTATTAGAATATACCCTATAATAAATACTAAAATATGGTAATGAATTCATAAAATAATTTAATTAATTACAATAAAAAAATTTAATTTAAATACTAAAATATATTTGTAAATATAACTAAATATTATGAAAATAATTTCATTTAAATAATAAATATATTTAAATAATAATAAATAATGAAAAAAAATTTGTTGAAATATTAAATATACATGTAAACATAATAAAATACTAGAAAAATAATTTTTTTAAATCTTAAAATATTATGTGTAATTATCATTATATAGTATCAAAATAACTTTTTTATACATAATATATTACATGTATATATTATTATAAATTGTGAAAGTAAGTTTATTAAAATATTAAAGTATATATCAAATATAATAATATATTTTGAAAATATTTATTTTCTATAATAGTATTGGATTATATTTATCATTGCTCTACATACTATAATGATAATAGAACTTGGAAACAACATTCAACATCACATGAAGGTAGTTTAACTATATTGGTGTAACATTTATTTATATGTCAGCTTTTGAGATCTTACAAAATCCCATTAAATATATCTTTTTCATTGTGTACTAACTATATTTTGACTAAATGTCCATACTTTATACAGATATTGGTTGTCTACTTTGGATGTTTGGATATTCAATATACATAAGCAAATCAAGTTGTTATCTCAAATTTGGACATTACTAAAGGTATATTTTTATTTCTATTTATTTATATATATTTTTAGCTTCTTGATTACTAAGGTAGTTTTACGATCTTGATTACTAAAGTCATTTTTTACTACCTAGTTTCATAGGTTTTTTTCTATATTTCTCATATTACTCAACACATGAAATATAGATGCAAGACTTGATCATATCCATTAAACGTTCATAAAATAAAAAAAATAGTTATTTAAAGCATTTTGTTTATTAATGGATTGATTGCCTTATACTTTTTGTTCAGACTTAATTTTTATTCCTATGATTTCAATCACATCTAATTATAATGCAGTAAGTCATAAATATGGATAAAAGTTGGATGAATCTACCAAGGACAAACAAATTATTTAAGAATGGTGTCAGTTCATTCCTTGATTTTGCTTTTGCTTATGGGAGTATGGATGGAATGATATTATGTTTGTGTGAAAACTGTGGCAATGGAATATGGGTGTTAAGAGAAGATGCAAATGAACACTTAATTTTTGATGGTTTTGTTAAAGGTTACACTAAATGGGTAGCACATGGTGAAACATTACAAAGAACAAAATCTAATTCTAATCCACTAGAGATATGGAAGGATTATTGCATGATGCATTTGGAATGCCAAATGACGATTATGCTATGGAAGACACATCTAATGCTATAGAGAAAATGTCTAATGAAGAGGCTAAGAGATTTTGTTCTTTAATAGATGACTCTTAACAACCTCTATACCCTAGATGTGAAAACTTTACAAAACTTTCATTTATTGTCCACTTACTACATATTAAGTGTACAGGCAACATAAGCGACATTACATTCACAAGGATATTAAACTTGTTGAGGAAAGTATTTCCTAGTGGTGTGGACTTACCTAAATCATATTATGACACCAAAAAGTTCATTAAGAAGATGGTTTTCTGTTAAGAGAAATGTGATGCATTTTGAAATGATTGCATGCTTTATTGGGGAATGAACAAAGAAAATGAGCATTATGATAATTGTAAGGAACCTAGGTGGATAGAACCAATCACTATTTATTTCCCAAGGACTTCTGGTGTAAATGGTTCGATTGAGAATTTTCATGAAACAAATAAGAAAGATAAAAAAGTTGCAGCAACGATGTGTGGCACTTTCCTATAAAACCTAGGTTGCAACATTTATTTTCTTCATATCTTTGATGAGATGGCATGCTGAGGGTCGTATGAAAGATACTAAAATAAGACACCTTGCAGATTCACCAAATTGGAAGACATTTGATTTCCAAAATCCAAAGTTTGCAAAAGACCTTAGAAATGTAAGATTAGGTTTAGCAACTGATGGGTTTAATCCATTTAAGAATAGGAGCACCAATCATTCTACATGGCCAGTTGTCATGATGCCATATAATTTACCACCTGAGATGGGTATGAAGAAACCATTCTTTATGTTGTCTTTATTGATACTTAGTCCTAGTGAACCTGGAAAAGAGCTTGATGTTTATCTCCAACCTTTGATAGTTGAATTAAAGAAATTATGGTTTGATGGGTTAAAAACATTTGATGCTTCAATCAATCAAACTTTCAACATGCATGCAGCACTTATGTGGACAATTAGTGATCTTCTAAGCTATATCATTGTGCCAGATTGAAGTTGTAAAGGATATTTAGCATGTCTTGTGTGCCATAAGTTTACATGCTCTGAATATTTATTTTTGTCACAAAAGAAAGTTTATTTGGGCCACAGAAGGTTTTTAGAAGAGGACCATCTTTATCGATATGAAAAGGATTTTAAAGGAGAAGAAGAACGTGGAACTCTACCTCCAAAACTCATAGGGTCTATGATTATGGTAAATTTAGAGGGATATCATATAAAATTTGGAAAAGGTGTTAAGGACAATCCAAGCTTACCTAATGGCTAGAAAAAATGGAAAATATTCTTTCAATTGCCATATTAGGAAAAGAACTCATTGCGTCATTATCTTGATGTCATGCATATTGAAAAACATACTTGTGACAACATTCTTGCTACCTTATTTGATATTAGTGGGAAACAAAAAATCATAAGGAAGGATGCCTTGATTGCAAAAATTAAAGGTGTAAGACTAGAACTCCACCCTAATGAAGATGGTAGCTTGCCAAAAGCTTTATTTTTCTTGAATAAGAAAAGAAACGAGAGACTCTACATCATCTTAAAGAATGTTAAACTTCCAAATGGTCATGCATCTAACATTTCTAGGTGTATACAAGCGAAGCCACCTAAAGTTTTTGGTCATAAGAGTCATGATAGTCATATTTTGATGGAACAATTGCTCCCATTATGTATGCGTAAAATACTACCAAAGAATATTCGATCTCCTTTGATCAAATTGTGCTAATATTTTAGATATTTATGTTCTAAAGAACTTTGTTCTTGTGAATTGATACAACTTGAAGGAGAGATAGCCTTAATACTTTATGATCTTGAGAATATATTTCCTCTCTCTTTTTTTGATGTGATGGTGCATTTGCCAATCTATTTGGAAAAGAAAGCTAAGATTGTAGGTCCAGTCGATTATTGGTCCAATCGATTATTGATGGATGTATTCGATAGAAAGGTTAGTACATTTCTTAATTATTTGTCACATAAATTTTAAATTTTATAATTTAATTATAAATATTAGTAAATTTTATCTATTCTAGGTACTTGTGTACATTGAAATCTTATGTTCATAATAGAAATTAACCAGAAAGTTCAATTGTAGAAGGCTACTTAGCATAAAAATATTTGGATTTTTGTTCCTTGTACTTATCTGATCAAGTGGAAACAAGATTTAATAAAGTGGGTAGAAATAAGGATGTTGGCAGTAGTTCTAGAGAAGATCTAGACATTTTCTCCATAATAGGACATCCATTGGGAAAATCAATTGCTAGAAACTTTGATGAAAAATCCTTGAAAAATGTACACCATTATATACTATTCAATTATGATGAAATTTTACAATGCATTCAATAAGTTTATTAATAAATTATTTGAATAAATAAAAGTTCAATTGGTTATTCATCTAAAGTAAATGTTGGAAACACAATGAAACTATTAAAGATCAATATTTTCGGCCTACAAAGCATCAAAAAAATGTGTCCATAGTGAAACATTTGCAACTTGGTTTTTGAAACATGTAAGTAACATTAACTAAATGGAAATAGAAAATTGACTAAATTTTTACTTGAATATATAATTAATTGTTCACTTCTTTTTGTTATTAGGTTGAAGAATTACCTTCTGCCGAACATGACCCAATTATGGAAGATATCAAGTTTTTGGCCAAGGGGCCTAGTTATGTTCAAACTAGGTATAATAGGTTTATCATAAATGGTTGTAGCTATCATATAAAAGAATGGGAGGACAAAAGAAAGACACAAAATAGTGGGGTAGTTGTCAGTGCAATAACATCCAGCTTTTCAAGTGTTAAAGATGACAATCCCATCTCAAGTGATTTGGTTTATTATGGGATCCTGAAAGACATCATTGAATTAGATTATATGGAAGAGAGAAAGGTCGTGTTATTTGAATGTGATTGGGTTTCTAAAAGTAAAAGAATCAAGAAAGATGAATATGGTTTCACTTTGGCTAACTTCACAAATATCAGGCCTCACAGTGAACCTTTTGTACTTGCTTCCCAAGTTAAGCAAGTTTTTTACGTGGATGATCCTACTAAAAAGGGGTGGCATATTGTAGTAGATCTAAGATCCAGAAATGATACAACATAAATTCCTTTTTTTTCTGTCTCTTTTAATTGGTATTGATTTTCTATGTATTTAAGAAAATGTATTAACATGTTAGGTTTGTTTTACTTTTTTCTCTTTTTCCATGATCCTTATTTTATTTGTTGGTATATTAATAATTATACACTTTTATTTGACAATTGCAAATGTAAGTTGTGCATTGATATATGTGGGGAATTATTTGTACTGATGGCTCCTAATACAAAAAAAAGATGTTATGATGTTATAATGTTAGTACTTCTACAAGCCAACCATGTGAAGCACCATTGGATAGTCCACATTAAGTTTTGTATATACAATCATGTAATTTGATTCTTATGCATTATCTCTATCTTATTTTATCTATTGTAATAATCTAACTTTAAGTTAGTTTCTTCATTTATATTAAATTTTGATTTTTTGTACTTAGTACTAACATTACCAAAGAGTTGGGGAAAAAATGAACTAAATGAGCAACTCTAGCAAGAGATATTTAGGCTATAAATGTTACACCAACAAATGGTGATGCAAGCGATGATAATGGTGAAGATGATCGTATTGTTGTTAAATTCAATAGAAGAGGACAACCAATTAGAGAAACAAGAAAACAATATGGTAAGTTTGTTGGTACATTAGCTAGAAATGGAAAATTGACTCCTCTTCACATTAGAGATTGCTGCAAGTTGCCACTCAAGAAATAGAAGGTGCTTCTTAATTTGTTAAAGGTAATGAGCAAAACACTCCTAATTAAATAATTTTATCATTCATTTTATCATACCATATATGAAGTTTGTTGGCCACCTTAACAATCTTTTCTTTGAAATTATGTGAACACTTATTTTTTAAGAATTTTTACTTTTATTGTAGTCAAAGTTCATATTTACAACAGCATGTGATGCATATAATTTGTAAAATATTGGGAAAAAATGTAGATGTTGGAAAACATGAGTGAAAGAAAAATTTTATGATCCTGACATACCAATTGAAGAGCAAGCATACATTAACTGTGTCTTGGTAGATCAATATAAGAACTTGTTGTTGTAGTGGGATGAAGAATCTAATAAGGTATATGTTGTATATAAATAGCATTTTATAATATATGGTTATCATTTTAATTCTTTTGTGACCCATGCTTCGCTACAAAAAGAATGTTGAAAATAGAAAAATGAAGATGATGAATCATGCCACAGGTCAAAGATGTTTTGCTGATATTGAAGATGATTAGTACTTTCATCCCTCTAACGAAGATAAAGTACACAAAATTGTTATTTTATTAATTTTTAGTTGTTTAATTTTTTTATTGGGTCTATTTGCAAGCAAAATAAAAAGAAAAAGTACCTTCAAAAGTAGAATTATTTGAGAAATCATTCTCTAAAAATGGAGTTCCATCCAGTCCAAAAGTTGGAGAAGCATTGGTAAGTAATTAAATTTGTTATTGAGAACTACTTTTATGCATTGAGTGTTTATTTTAAATTGTCTTAAGAGTTATCTCCATTCTTGAAAATCTTGAATACTTTTACATAAAAAATTACATGTATAAAATAATGTATTTACAAATTGAAATGAGAGATCGAGCTAGCCATCTTCAAGCAAAAAAAATCTCACAATTGGAATTAAAATTGGCTAGAATGGAGAGGATGGGTCACATTACTACTTCATCAAAAATATCAGCTTAATCAATAGGACGTGATAGTACTTCACCTAAACTAATTGGAGTGCAATCAACAAGACATAGAATCAGATCATCACCTAATCAATGCTCTTCCCAAAACAGGCCTCAATCATTGCACGTAAGTTAATTAAAGATTGCAAATAAGAAATGTCAATTTAATAAGTATTGATTAGTGTTTAATATTAACTATGCCTAGATAATGGTATTTAATAAATTAATTTGTTGTTGTGAAATGTTGATGAAGATTGGTGAAAGAGTTTTGATTAGCTGTGATTGATGAAATGTAGAGGCAGATTGTTAAAGATAATCTGATGGTGACATTTATACTTTTGACTTAGTTGATATTATTACTTTTTTATTGTTGGTTTCTCTTTTGATCTTTGTTTCTTTATTTTTTGTCAATTGTTTGTTATGTTATTTTCTTGTTTCTTCTTTGATCTTTGGTATAAATTGATGAAATTTTAGTATTACTTAATTGTATTGATTTGATGAACAATTTGTCAATATATAGGTTAGAGCTACAATTTCTATTAGAAACAAGTTTGATACTTCAAAAATTCTGGCAATCGAAAATATTACTAGCTTAGACCCCAAATCAAGTAGTTGGCAAGCAGTGCCTAGGACCAAATTGGTGTGAAGTTCATGTTCAAGTTGTTTTTGAAAGGGATGAAAACTTGCTTGAATCTTATTCTATGTTTGAAACTATAGGAGATGCATATGGAGCAACAATTGCATGGACTTGTAATCTGGTAAAGTGTCATACATTTCTCATATGTACATATTTGTGGTTACTTGTAAAATTTATATTATGTGAGTTTCATCATTTCATTTATGCAGGTGGTACGAGAAAAGGAAGATTTGTGCTGCTAAATGTATTTTCAAATGGTCATCAATCAACTAAATGCATTTTGTACAAGCTTAGCCATGTAATTTGGCTTTTTTGACTTGTAATTTCAGTTGATCAATTTAGGAAGAATTTATATGGCATATTCTAAAACTTTATTAAATGAAAAAATCAAATTGAACATATCTTCTTTTGCAACAAGTAGTTGGGTATTTGAGTTATATATCTGACTTTTTATCTATGTTTAAGTTTTGGTTCAATTAAATACATCTTTTGATAATTTATTATTCTTGTGAATACATGGCCTTTTGATGATGAAGATAAACAGAGAATTTCTACTTATATTATGCTAGCCTATAAAGTGACACAATTGACATATAGTGACAAATGAGTGCAACAAATTTTCATTTTGTGACACTTAACAATGTCACATTAAGCATTTAGCGTGACATATTTAAGTGGTAAAATTTGTTCAAATTATGATGCTTAATGTTTTCTCAATACATGTCTTCATGACACTTTTTAAGTGTTGCATTAAGCATTTTTTATGACATTTTTAAATGTGGTAATTAGATCAAATTATGATTCTTAATGCTATCTCAGTATATAGCTTTTGTGACACTTTTAAACATTGCAATAGAAATTTTTTGTGACAAATTTAAGTGTGATGAATTCTTCTTATTGTATCGCTTAATAGTGTTCTCATAGTTACAATTGAAAAATGCATTGAATTGCTTAAAAGTGTCACTTTTGTACCATTATTACCTCACTATTCAACATTATAATAACTTTGCTTTTGTAACACATTTTAGTGTCACAAAATCTATTGCAACGGGTTTTTTAAAAACACAACTCAAAAGCACCAAATAGGTTAAGCACCACAATAACATATTTATGGTGGCACTTTTCATCTACACAACAGCCTATTTTTCTTGTAGTGTATTCCCTTTGGTGGATATACCAAAGTCCATATTTTGTTTAAGTAAATGGAGTCCATTTCGAATCTCATGGCCTCAAACTAACTTCCCAAATTTATGTTTGGCACAGCTTCCTCATAGGTCTTCGAATCATCATCCAATTATCCTATCTCATAAAGAAATCCTAACCTTTCAGGTTGCTTCATGATCCGATCCAACCTTCTCAAAAGTTGTGTATAAAACTCTTGCAATTCATTTATTTCTACCACTTGTGGGATTTCTTGATCGATTTGAACTTCATCAAGCTCAATGACAACGCCATTGCTATTTAATAGAAAATTCTTTCCAAAAATGTAGCATTCCTAAAAAAAAATACTATTTGTTCCAAAGGATTAAAAATTAATAACCCATAAACTCTCTTGGGTATCCCACAAACTTGCACAAGGTGGATCTACTATCCAACTTGTCTCCCTCTATCTATCTCTCATAGGCAAGAGATCCCAAAACCTTTAGATAGTGGTAAGAGGGTGCTTTGCCATGCCATATCTCACATGGGGTTCTAGGCACTAACTTTGAAGGTACTATATTTAGTAACTTCGCCGCCATTTGTAAGGCATATCCCTAAAAAGATATTGATACATCGGATAAACTCACCATAGAATGTACCATGTCCAACAAGGTACAGTTTCTCCTCTTGGCTACTCCATTATGTAAAGGTGTGCCTTGTGGAGTCCATTATAAGATTATCCCATTCTCCTTAAGATAATCCAAGAATTCAGTACTTAAGTATTCTCCCCTTCTATTTGATCGAAAGGTTTTAATAATTAGTCCCTTTTGCTTTTTTACTTCACTCCTACACTCTTTGAACTTTTCAAAATCCTCGAACTTGTACTTCATAAGATACACATGTCTGTGCCGACTATAATCATCAATGAAGGTAATGAAGTAAGAATAGCCACCTCTCCCACTAACTCTTAATGGTCCTCAAATGTCCATATGGATCAAATCTGAAGGACTTGTAGGGTGCTCCGTTTGTCCTACAAAGGGAGCCTTGGTCATTTTTCCCATCAAACAAGATTCACAAGTAGGAAAATCCTCAATGCCACTAACTTTTAATGCTTTGAGAGCTTCTAACTTGCTCATCCTAGTTTTAAAAATATGGCCAAGTCTAGCATGCCATAAAATGGCATCTTCTTGGATATCTAGCTTCCTTTTATTCATTTGAAAATGAATTAGAGGAGTTGGAGAATCAAGTATGTATAATCCATTAACTAATGTACCTTGAGCAATTAAAGAACCATTCTTTAACGCTTTCAACTTTTCATTTGATATTAAAAAATCAAATCCTTCATTATATAAAATAGGAATTGAAACAGTGTTCTTAACAAGGTTGGGTACAAAGTAAACTAAATCAAGAATAATAAAAGAATTCCCTAATAACTTGAATATGCCTTGGACCTTAGCCGTAACTCTTGATCCATTTCCAAGGTGGAGGATCACATCCCCTTCATGTAGACTGCTTCTTATTTCCATCCCTATAACGAATTACAAAGGTGAGAACCACATGTGATATAAAATTCCCATGAAGAAGAATTGATCAAGAAATGTACTTCAAAGAAATACATACCCTTCTCAAGAGTCGCTAGGTAAGCTTTACAGTTTCTCTTCCAACAACCCTTTTCATCACAATGGAAACAACTTGCATCAGCCTTAGTCACTATCTTGACCCTTCCAAAACCTTTCTCAAGTTGCTCCCCTTTTGAGGAAGAACTCTTCTTCCTCTTACCTCCCTTTTTAGGGCCCTTAGGACCTTTTGACATAGAGAAGGATGCTATCATAAAAAGATTTTTCTGTCTCATTATTGCCTCAACAATCACAAGCATGTTCACTAATTCATTGATCATCATTATTTGCTCAGATATATTAAAGTTCATAATGAATTGGTCAAACGATGGTGTCAATGACTAGAGGATCAAATCCACATAAAGGTCATTATCCATAATCACATCAAGTAGTCCAAGCTTTTCAATGAGTCCTATCATCTTAAGCCGTGATCATGGACATTTTCCTCTTCACTCATCATTATCCTAAAGAGCTCCTTAGATAAAATGAACTATTTGTGTCTTGTTTGAACACCATACAACTCTTGTAGGTGTGTGTAGATCTCATAAGCATGTTTCATGTGC
>JACGDI010003564.1:134230-147747 GCA_014898725.1 Jacaranda copaia | reverse complement strand
TTTTTGTTGAAAATTTCAAAAATCTACATGAAGCGAAAAATAGAGAATAAGCATGTGATTAATTTGATATTAAAATATGTTCATGGTCTTTCAAGCATGTTTTTCTCCCACTATCTTATCAAATTCTTCACCTCTAAGAAAAATTCAAGAAATCAAATTTTCTAGTGAGAATCAAGATCCCAAGGACTTGAAAGTAGACTTACAACTTGTGAGACATCCACAAACAATCCAAAGGTAAGAAACTTTTGATAATTGCATCTCATGCAATTCTTGATTTATTTTGTCTCACTTTTCATATAGACCCATGACTTATGCAACATCTACACTACTAGGTGTTAAGTCAAACCTACCAATCAAACTTCAATTCTAGATGGCCCCATACATCCCATGACTTATGTGCTAATGTATTAGGATTCTCAAATCAAAGGTGCATCTCAAGCTAAGATATGGTCACAGCTTTCCATTATAAATGTGAACCACAACTCGTGAGACATCACACAAATAATGGTAGCATCGTCATGCCACATACTATTGGTAAAAGGCATGGATTAATTAAAACTATTTTAATTTTTATCCATTTTGACTTAATATTTAAAAAGCACTTAGACATTCTAAGTGGAGGGTTTTTGCTTGCAAACATCTCATCATTGTTATGTTCTTATTTAGGTTCTCTATATTCTAATCATGCATTTAATACATTGATAGGATATGAAAAGCGTAAATAAGTAAATACGTCTAGCATGCTCCTAGGGAGGGATGACCATGAGCTTAACCAAGTGATACACTTAAAGTTATAAATGCATCACTCGGTTGATTTTAAATAGGTTGATTAAACTAAACTATTACATGAGTGTATCCTATACATTCATGGGTCTTCAAGCCTCCTTAGATCCTCTTTGCTCTTTGTAACTTTTACGAAAGAAAAACAAACCTCACTCCTAGTGATTCTACTTTCATAACTTTTATAAGATAGAATAAGAGGCATGCAAGCCCCATTTCAACAACTTGAAAGAAATAAAATCAATATTGAAGGCTCATGATCATCCCCAGTCATTCATCATTCATTCAACAATTAAATAAATAACAAATAAATTTAAAATTAACAATTAATTCCAACAATCAAATGCTTATCTCATAAACAAATAATTGAACAAGCGTAACTCTTATGCCATTATTAGAATATTAACTTTAACAAATTTTTAAAAACACTCAAAAATGTTAAACATAATTTTAAAACCTTGCATTATACTTGTGCATCTAATGTGTGTGGTGCAAAACTAAATTGAGCATTAAAAGAGTTGGAAAAATGGCTCAAAGCACACCAAAACCCCAAGATAGAGACTATCGCCTAGCCTAGGCACACAACGTGCACGCGGCGCCCAACTAGGGTGCTCAGCAGCCCCTGTTTTAGGGCTTCAAGGTAAGCTAAGCCTTTTTCCACTCACCTTTCATGCAATAATAAATTTAACACATGTTCTCAACATCAAAACATATATCTTAGATGAATTTCAAGATTCGAAACAACTTTTAAAAGTAAAAATTCAAGTGTTCAAACATGCCTTCAAAAACTTAATTAAAGCTAAAATCATATTCTCCAAAATCTCAAATAAAACTCCAGTCACATTGGATTCAAAAATGACCAAAACTCTTTTCATCAATCATCAATGTGCTATATCAACATATAACATCAATCACTATGAATTAAAACATACTAACTGCATGAATTAACACTTAAATCACAAAATATCATTCTTTCAATTTATCATTCAAGGAGCCACACACAACATCAACCAAATACTCCAATCCATCAATTGAATCAAGAATTTGGTGATCTAGATTAATCCATCACATGAATTAATCAACCAAGAAAAATTCAAATCTAAGCATAATTTAGACTCTGATACCAATTGAAAGAAAGTAAGGCACTAGGATCCAATTATCACAACTTCAAACATAAGAAATTAGCTAGTGCTTACAAGCATATCAAGGATCAAATCATGCTAGGGATTCAAATTTGGTAAGAGCAATACCTTGAAAAGCAAATCCAATGAGATATGTGTGAACTCTTCACAATTTCTAAATCTATGTCCAATATAGCTTCCTCATAAGTCTTCAGATTGCTATCTGATTGGCCTATCTCATGAAGGAATTTGACCCTTTCAGGTAATTTCTTCATTCGGTCTGACATTCACAAAGGTTGTGTATGAGGCTTTTTTTATATTTACTTATTTCTACCGCTTGTAGGATTTAATGACCATCTTGAACTTCATCCAATTCAACAACAATAACATTCATATCTAATAGAAAATCCTTTTTCAAAAAGGGGGCATTCCTCAAAACAAACACCTTTTGTTCTGAGGGATCATAGTAGTAATAACCTACAAACTCTCTTGGGTATCCCGCAAACTTGCACAAGATGGATCTACTATTCAATTTGTCTCCCACTAACCATCTCACATAGGCAAGAGACCCCCAAACCTTAGATAATGGTAAAAGGGTACCTCACCATACCACATCTCATGTAGTGTCAGAAAGCAAGTAAGGCACTGGGATCCAATTATCAACACTTCAAAAGCATGAAATTAACTAATGCTTACAAGAATACCAAGGATCATATCATGCTAGGAATTCAGATTTAGTGAAAGCATTACCTTCAAAAGAAAAATCCAAGGAGAGATTTGTGAACACTTCACAATTCTAGAAACTATTGGCAACTTGTGCAACTGAAAGAGTGTAAATATTGCCCAACCAAAACTCCTCCAAAAAATTTCGATAAACTTGATAGAGCTTTTCAACACCATGAAGAACACTTTGTAAAACTTTTGGGTTAAAAATACTTTTGGAACTCCATGGAGAAATTCGCCAAATCAGACTCTATGCAAGTGGAACTCCAAACAAGCAAACTCTCTTATTTGCCTCTATTGTTATAATTTACACACCAATTAGATATTCCAAATATGCAATTTGTAAGATGGAATAAGAAAGGATATTTGTAGTAGTGGAGGCCAATTTTAGGTAGGGAAAAGGAAGAAGAGAGCAAAGCTTTCAACACATGAATGCAATGCTTGCAAGGGGGTTTTGGAGTAAAATTGTAAAGAATCTAATTCTTCACAAATGGTGTGATGTATCTGGCTAATCCTCTCTCTATATCTATATATAGATGTTAAATAGTGTGATGCCAAAGTGGCATCACACATTCCATGAGGAGGGGTGGCCAAGAGGGGTGCCAAGGTGGCAAATTAAATTCAAATCTCATTTGAATTTCATGCACATTTTAATTACATTTGAAATTTAATTCCAAATTAATTAAGATGCTAATTCAAATGAACTCTTCATTTGAATTTTCCCTATAAAATTCATTCTATACATTAATTAAATTAAAATCTTTAATTTAATTAATTATCCTTTGACTTAACTCTTTAAGTCAAACTAGCTTAACCCTTTAAGCTTAGTTTGTTAACTTAACTCTTTAAGTTAATTTAACCAATTGATGGTCATGTTGGTACCAAATAATTAACTCCTTAATTATTGATCTAATTTAACTCTTTTAATTAATTGATTAATTTAACACTTAAATTAATCAGATCAAAAATAACTTTCAAAATTAGCACCATAAAATCAGTCAATGAGGAGTTAGTTTTTTAACACTTAGAAACTTTTCTCCAACAATTAAGAAGCTAATTGGATTTTGTGTGTAGCCTAATAGGTTATACCATTCATTGAACATGGGCTCACAACTCCTTGTGACTTTTGAATATCTTATATTCATTTTAATTTAAAACTCCTTTTAAACTAATTAACTCAATTCAATTAATCTCATTAATTGAAAAGTACCCAATCTCCATAGTCAATGTCCAACTACAAGCCCATGAGCCCAACTAATTGGCTAAAATGAATATTCTGGAGAACCATCATCGCTCTATGCATACCATGCAAATACAGTCATTCTATCTCCTATCTCCCCAAAGAGGCTTAGGGTAAGATATTTGTTGGCTCCTTAATAGCCTCGATATTATGTCTCTATTCTCAATGTTTGTTCCCTTTGTATGACCTCACCATAGGAAAACTCCTTTTCCCAAAATTGTCACACCACCTTGCACAAAGATTTCTAGAAATCAATCATTATAGAATACAACAACGAGGAGTCAAATTCCATCTTAGATCTCACAAACCTCCATGTCAGGTAGCTCATACCCAGTCTCAACCCGAAAGACCTACTAGGTGGTCAAGAAGAGTTAAAGCATGAAGACCAGACACAAGATTACCATGGATCCTTAGGTCAAAAGACTAATAATATGCATTAGTGTAAGCAGGAGAACTAGCCACTATCAACTTGCCACTGCTGCTATCTAGTGGTTCTTCAGTGCTTTGTTCTTTAACAAACACCAACTATCATGCACTTGTATCTTATATAGTTGCTTATTGAATGGAACAATATCCAACTCTTAAATTTATGCATCGTTATTACAAGTATATTCGAATCTTAGATGCCCCATCTCATAAAATCCTATGACTTAAAAGATTTAAGATCATGAAACTTATTCCATGGTCACCAAAACTAAGTCTTGCAGTCACTGGTGATCTAAGGGCTTCATGCAAATGCCAGTGAAGTGCGATAAAGCATAAGATGAAGATAGCCATATAAAGAATATCATTCAATCAAGATTATTTTTACAAGGAAATAGCTTTTACAAGGCCGATTTCATTAGCTTGTATGCCACTATTCCAACAGTATCTTTGGCACCGACTTTGAAGTACTACATTAAGTAACCTCACCATCATCTTTAAGATGTATCCCTAAAAGGATATAGGCACATCAAAAAAGCTCATCATGGAATGTACCATATCCAACAAGGTATAGTTTCTCCTCTTGGCTGCTCTATCCAAATGGGGTGTGCTAGGTGGAATCCATTGAGAGAGATTCTCATTCTCCTTTAAACAATCGAAGAATTCGATACTTAAGTATCCTCTCCTTTGATCCGATTAAAGAGTTCTAATATTAAGTCCCTTTTGCACTAACTCTTAGTAGGCCAAATACAATTATATGGATCAAATCCAAAGGATTAATGGTACGCTCAATTATCTCACAAAAGGAGCTTTGGTCATTTTTCCCTGTAAACAAGATTCACAAGTAGCAAGGTCCTCAATACTATGAATATTTAGCGCTTTAGGAGCTTCTAACTTGATCATCCTATTTTTAGAAATATCTCCAAGTCTTGCATGTTATAATATGGCATCTTCTTGGATATCTAATTTTCTTACTTTATTGAAAGTGCATTAGTGATGGTTGAAAATCCAATTTGTACAATTCTTTGTTAAGTGTACCATTAGCAACAAAAGAACCATTTTTAATACCTTCAATCTCCCATTTGATACAGAAGGATCAAATCCTTCACTATCCAAAATAGGAATTGAAATATTGTTCTCAACAATATATGGTACATGATAACAAAGGTTCAATACAATTATGGAGTTCCCTAAGTCTAGCTTGTTATATGCCTTCAACTTAGGCTGCAACCCTTGCCCCTTAGCCAAGGTGGTAGATCATATCCTCAATACTAGATTTTATTCTTCTTTCTATTTTTTGTAACAACTTACAAAGAAAACAACCACATGTGATATCATATATCCATGAGGAAACATTTATCCTAAATGCACTTCAATAAAGTACATACCCTTCTCACCAAAGTATAAACAAGTGAACATTGACTATATCATCTATAATCTTCTTGACTCCATTGGATGCCTTAAATGGTTGCTTTCCCTAAGAGAAAGAACTTTTCTTTCTTTTACCTCCCTTTCTAGCACCCCTAGGGACCATAAACTTGGAGGAAGAAACATGCATTAATAGTATACCTTTATCATGGTAGTCTCTATATAGATCAACACTTTGATTAATAAAACACGATGAGGATGTAAGTATCAAATTCTCATAGAGATCATTGTCTATTACTATGTCCAAGTTGAAAAAAGCTTCTCCAAGACTAATTATCTTTAGACCGTAGCCAATGACACATGACTTCTTATTCATCTTAGCTTGAAAAATACCCTTTGAAAACATGAACTTCGCATACCTTGTTTGCATTACAACTCTTGTAAGTATAAAACAAGGTATAATTTATGTGTTCTTGAGATTTTTGAAGTTTGTAGATACCATCATAAGATTATTGGATGGGACAATCCTAAACCCAATTCATGAACTTTTCACATGTCTCTTGATCTACTATAATCCCCATGGGATTAGGAGCACCCTGATATAGGACATATATCTACGTCTTAGAATCTGGAACAATTTTAAGGTTAAATCAATTGTGGAAGTTTCGCCTGATTGGTTTATTAGTTTCTAAAATAATGTTAAGTGATTGTTTATGCTATTCTTGAGATTTCATAAATCCTCAAAAGAAAAAAAGATAATATAAGCATGTGATTGAATTTTCATATAAAAAAAAATGTTTTGATGCATACGGTTCAAAAAAAATTGCGAAAAATAACCATGGGTTCCAATGCAAGAGATCTTGTAGCACTTACCAACGAATTTTCCTGGAGAACCGGATCATTGCTATTTGACTCGGACCTGTTCTAATTTGAGTTGTTCTGCCGGATCGGTCGCTCTATGGATAGGCTAACAACAAAGGCAGAATTAGGGATTAGACTTTCCTTCCTAAGAAAGAAAAGACTTACTATCTTTGGGATCGGGAATTCTTCAAGCTCTAGCAGATGGTACAAGTGGTTCGAGGAACTATATGTATTCTACCCATAATGATCGGCCATACGATTGCTAAGGAATGTATAAACCAATGCTTCCATAGATTCGATCGTGGTTTACATTCATGGTCTTTTAAGCAAGTTATCCTCCCACTATTTTATCAAATCCTTCACCCCCTAGAAGAATTCCAAAAATCATATTTTCTAGTGAGGATTAAAATCCAAAGGACTTGTAAGTAGACCCCCACTTCGAGTGCCATCCACAAACAACTGAAAGGTACGCAACACTTGCTAATTGCATCTCATGTAACTTTTGATATATTTTGCCTCACTTTTCATGTAGACAACAAACTTTGAGTGCATCTAAATGTCAAATCAAACCTACCAATCAAACTTTGATTCAAGACTGCTCCACAACATCACCCACTTCGAGTGCTAATTTGTGGGAAGCTTTAAAATAAAAGTGCATCGTATGCTCAGGATATGCTCACAACTTTCTTCCTAAGTGTGACCCCTGCTTCGAGTGCCATCACACAAATTTGATAGCATCATCATGGCATATATTATTGGTAAAAGGCATGGATTAAGTAAAACTCCTTTAAATTTGTACCTATTTTGACGTAATATTTGAATGTACTTAGATATTCTAAATGAAAGGTTCTTGCTTGCAAAGATCTTGCTAATTTTATCTTCTTATTTAGGTTTTATATGTCCTAACCATGCATCTCATACATCAATAGGATATGAAAAGTATAAATAAGTAAATGCGCCTAGCATGCTCCTATAGTGGAATGACCATGAGCCTAACTAAGTGTATACTTAGAACCATTGGCGCATCACTTGGTTGATTTTAAGTAGGTTGATTAAACTTAGCTATTACATGAGTGTATCCCCATAGATTCATGGGTCTTTAAGCCTCCATGGATCTTCTTTGTTCTTTACAACTTTTACAAGAGAAAGAAAACCTCGCTCCTAGTGATTCTACTCTTATAATTTTTACGAGATAAAAAAAAAAGAGGCATGCAAGCCCCATTTAATACAACCCATTCCAACAACTTGAAATAAATAAAATCAATATTAAAGGCTCATGATCATCCCCATTGCTTCATCATTCATTCAACATTTAAATGAACAATAAATAAATCAAGAATTGATATTAAATTTCAACAATTAAATACTTATCTTATAAATAATTGATTGGCCAAGAAAAAATAAGCAAAACCATTATGCTTCTCATTTTTGCACTAATTGAAGATTAACTTTAACAAGATTTTAAAAGCAATCAAATATATCAAACATAATTTTAAGAACTTGTGCAACACTTGTACATCTATTGTGTGTGAAATAAAACACTTTTGGTCATTTAAGGAACACAAAATAACACTCAAAACTCATCAAAACCAAAACCATGCACTGTTGCCCCAACCCGGCCACACAATCATGCAACAGGTGCACCCTAGGTGCACCAGCTCCCTAGCTAGTGACTGGCTAGGAGTGGCTGCTTACCCTGTTTTAAGGTTTGGACTGAGTCAAGTCAATTTTGATTCAACTTTTGTGCACCAAAAATTTTAGAACACCTCCTAAATATTAAATCACACAATATAGATGAAATTATGGATTCAAAACTCCTTTTAAAAATGGAATTTCAAGTGCGCAAACATGCCTTAAAA
This sequence comes from Jacaranda copaia, assembly GCA_014898725.1. Taxonomy (NCBI): domain Eukaryota; kingdom Viridiplantae; phylum Streptophyta; class Magnoliopsida; order Lamiales; family Bignoniaceae; genus Jacaranda; species Jacaranda copaia. The sequence continues at coordinate 139,372 of JACGDI010003564.1, read as the reverse complement.
ATCAAGTTTAAGTAAGAATTACTTTCTTCAAAAATATCTAATTAAATCCAATCCAATTGGATCCAAAAATGACCCAAACATCTAAAAGCCAAAATTAACATTCTATATCAACATATAACATCAACTAATGCTAAATCAACATTCAACATTAGAAGCTATGAATTAAAACATATTAAACTTATGAATTAACACTTAAAACACATATTAGCATGCTTTCAATTTATCAATCAAGGAGCCACACATAATATCATACAAACACTCAAATTCATTGTATGAATCAAGAATTTGGTGATTTTGATCAATCTATCATATGAATCAATCAATCAAAAATCCAAATCAAAGCATGCATTAGGCTCTGATACCACCTGAAGGCACATGTAGCACTAGGATCCAATAATAAAACTGAAAATAAACTAGGTTACACATATTAAAAAGGATCTAAATATGATATTGATTCATATTTGGAAAGAGAGTTACCTTGATTTGCTCAAAAATAAGGAAAAGATGAAGAATACTTCTTCAATCCAGAAACTGTCACACAGCGGCACAGCGGATTTGGAGCAACTTTTGTCCAAACCAAAATCATCCAAAAATTCCAAAAAAATTACAGAATATTCTCAACTCCTTGATGAAGCTACTTTGAAAAATTCAGCTCAAAAATCCCCAGGGAAGTTCCATAATAAAATCACCAAACAGGCTGCCCTGACAGGGGATCTCCAAAGGCTAGCAATCCAATTGTTTTGCCTCTAAAAATATGATCCACTCACCAACGTTAGATCCTATCTCCTTAATGTCAGATGAAAAACAAGAAGGATATTTGCAGAGATGAAGGCTTGATTTGAGGCAAGAGAAGAAGAGAGAAAGTGAAGCTTCGACACAAGAGTCAGCACTTGAGATTTGGAGGCAAAATGTGAGAAAATCTTCTAATTCTTCACATGGAGCATCATTAGCCGCCCCTACTTTCCTCTATATCTATATATAGAGTAAGGATGGTGTGATGCCCCTTCCTCAAGGGGGACCACCAACTTGCCTTGCAAGTTGGCAAGTTGTAATTCAAATGTGAATTTGAATTTTGTATGCATTTAAATTTCATTTGCAATCTCATTTCAAATTAATTAAAATGCCATGCCAAATGAATCTTTCATTTAAATTTTACCTCCAAAATAGATTCTTCATATTAATTAAATTAAATAATTTAATGTAATTAATTGACCTTTGACTTAACTTTTAAGTTAATTAACTTAACTCTTTAAGCTAATCATAGTTACCTTAACTCTTTAAGCTAACTTGATCAATTGATGTTCATGTGGCACTAAATAATTAACTCCTTAATTATTGGTCTAATTTAACTCCTTAAATTAGTTTATCAATTTAACAGTTAAATTGATCAAGCCAAAAATGACCTCAATTTTCTCCAACCTCAAAATTGGTCCACAAGGAGTAATTTTCTAACTATTAGAATATCCCTTCATCATATAGGAAATGCAATTAGCTTTCGTGTATGACCTATTAGATTCTACTAGTCATTGGACATGGACTCACAACCATTGTGACTTTTCAATATCAAATATTCTTTTTAGTTTAAACTATATTAAACTAATCAACTCAGTTTAATTAATCTACATTAATTGAAGAGTATCCAATCTCCATAGTCAATGTCCAACCTCAAGCCATGAAGCCCAACTAATTAGCCAAAATAAATGCTTTTGAAGAACTATTATAGCTCTACACGTACTATGCAAATACGGTTCTTCCGTCCACTATCTCCTAAAAGAGGCCTAAGGCAAGATATTTGATAGCTCCCTAATAACGTCGATAGTATGTTTCTATTCTGAATGTTCGATTCCACTTTATGACCTTAAATTTGGAAAACCCCTTTTCCAAATTGTCATACTATCTCGTGCAAGGATTTATTGGAATTAATCATTATAAAATGCATAGAAGATGCACTCGCCCTTCATAAAGACAAGGAGTCGAATCCCATCCTGCATCTCACAAACCTCCACGTCTAAGTAGCTCACGCCCAATCTCTACCCAAATAGCCCGCAAGGTGATCAAGAAAGAATCAAAGCATGAAGACCTAAACACAAGGTTACCATGGATCCTCAGGTCAAAGGACTAATTATATGCACTAGTGTAAGCTGAAAAACTTGCCACTGCCAACTTACCACTTCAGCTATCTAATAGATTCTTTGGGCGGGGCCTTTAATGCCTTGCTCTTCAACAAGCACCTCCTAACATACTTCTATATCTCAATTAGATTGCTCATGGAACGAACCAACATCCAACCCTTAAATTTATGCATTGTTAGTGCAAGTCTATCTAGATTTTAGATGCCCTGTCTCGTAAGTTTTTATGACTTGGAAGATTTACGAATACGATCGTGTAAAACTTATTCCATGATCAACACTCAATGCATGACCAAGTCTCATAGTCTTTGTGTGATCTAGCAGCTTCGTCCAAATGCTAATGAAGTAAAAAGAATAAGATTAAGATGAAGATGGCCATATCAAAAATATCATTCAATCAATATTGTATCACAAGTGAAATAGTTTATATGCCAATCTAATTGGCTTGCAAGGCACTATTCCAACAAATTCGCCAACCTAAAACGGCAAGACAAGGCGTGATGGGGTAGGATTTTCTTGGGGTGGAAGGGGTACTAGGGTAGAATGGCATCTTGATGGGGGCATGGTATGGGTTTAGCTAAATCCATCTTAAATATGTTTGGTTGCCATCCCTAGTCAAAACATGAAACAGAGAGAAAGTATGGGATTTTTTGTGGTTTTAAATATAAGTTATGGGCATTTATAATTTTCAACATAGATAGGGAGTGAATCCAAGTTGAACTTTTAAGTCAAAAGTACAAACGACAAAACATCATGTAGGACTGTTTGGATATGTTTTCATTTTCATTTTCTATTTCTAACGAGTTAAAAAGTTGAAAACATAGTTATAATTTTGAAAATAAAAATGAGATTGCATTTGAATTTTTATTAGAAAATAATAATTGGGATAGGTATGTAAGGTTAAAAATTTAGGTGGTTTATATATATATTTTTTTTTTGCCTAAATTAACATATTTTTTCAATATATATTTTAACTGTATATGTCAAATTGAATTTGTTGATTGATGTGATAATATAAAGATATGGCAAGCTTTGGAGTAATTGAAAATAGAAATAAATGATGTTTTAAGTAAAATTCAAGGGAAGCAGATGATTTTCTATTTTTAAAGTGAAAAAATGAAAATAACCCTTAAAAACAAAATCCAAATAGGCAGTCAAAGTTCCGAGTCCAATTTGCTAATGAATGACTAATCAATAAATTGAATTTAAATATGTCATATTAACAAACTTAAAAATACATGATATGAGCTATGGAGTTTAGGTTATTCAAATGTTAAATTGTCCGTGCGGCAAATTAGGTAGGTAAACAAAAAAATAATATTATAAAAAAGTACTTATTCGTGGAGATGTATATTAAATATTAAACTTCAAAAGTCAATAAGAAAGTACATAACAAAACTTTTATTCAAACCGCATATATGTATGCATATGTTTCTATTTTATTCAAACCTCAAAAGTGTATATATATTTTCATTAGTTACACAAACTATTTATTAAGCTTAACCAATTAAAACTAGCAACCAAACAAAACTTAAGAAGCCAACTAAGAATTATTCAACCGTCAAACCAGTAACCACCACCAAGCATTTCAAATAAATCTTTTAAACTACAATTTATGGGGCAAAAATTGATAATATGTTGTTCAAATAATTTGAGAAATTTCTCAAGTTTCATGATTACCCTCATGCGAGTCCAACTTTAATTCAGAAGAACTAATACCAAAATTCAATAACTTCGGATGACCCTTGTCGTAAGATCAAATAATTTTGTTTGCAATTTTCTTCTCAAGTTTGTATACCAGAAAAATAACTGTAAATACTACGAGATTGACATTATGTTAGTAGATTCGGACAAACACAGAAATGTAGTAGTGAATACACTACAAAAAGTGGGGGGATGTGCTAAATTTCACGCAGCCACAACCTCATCAAAAATCACCATGCAGCGAAGTAAATGCGGACCGCCAACATCCATTCAGACCAAAATTTCTCTTTTAAAGTGTCAAATGTTTGCTGGTCACTACAAATTAAAACTCAATATTTCCTCTGAACTAACGGGTTGGAACACAAACAGGTAATTTTGCAACATCTTCAATTTATGTAGCAACTTCATCTACCTCTGAGTTGAAAACGAAGCTAGGAAATGTCGTAGTTATATCCCTGCAGTCGCAGTCGCAGTCACAGTCACATCGATTTTCTGTGAAAGAATCCATCCAGCCCAAGAGATAATATAATGTGTGCATAACTCACCTCAAATATTGGAGTGTCATTATCTTCAACAATGAGGGATTTTGGGCCACAAAATTGTGCCATTCAGACTTGTCAATTTTTCCATCCTGGTCAATGTCCGCTTCCAAAAATGTCTTTCAAGGATTGCAGTAAATGGGTTGTGCGGTTCACCAACAAAGTACACACCATTTAATGAACAGTCGGAAAGAGACAGAACAATGAAAAAGATATTAAATAACTACTAAATAACCACACCCTATAAATTAATGACAAGGCATCGGTTTTAGAAACAGAATATCAATACATGCAGCCACAAGGCACAACAGAGTAATAAAAGACCAGAAAATAAGGAAGCTCAACATTCTTGGTCTGCCATGGCCAAATAATAATTAACAAGTCAAAAATGAACTAGTATCAAATTTGACCTCAAGAAGAGAGACCAACTTCAGACACCACCCAGTTTTTTCAATCTTCTCTTACAACTACTTAAAATTTTGAAAGTAAAGATGTCATGAAGAACAGTTCAGCAGAATGGACAAGAACCTCACACCACAGGACTTGTGTAAAAGATATACAACTCCACTTACCTTATCCAGTATTATCTCAATGGTTTCATCAGCCAGCTTCATCTCAGACTCGCACAGAAGTGCAATCAACATCTGCTTAACCTGAGAAAATCACAGATCATCAAGGTCCCTGGGAATTGATTTCAATAAAAATAAAATGACAAAGTTAACAAGCACTTCTTTCAGCATCCAATTAACAATCGAGAAATTTTATTCTGA
>JACGDI010003564.1:73732-132943 GCA_014898725.1 Jacaranda copaia | reverse complement strand
AATGTGATGAAGATATACTAATGTTCAGAAAAATAAAACCGAGAACAATATTGAACCACTGGGTTTCTGAAAAGCATGCAGGTTTGATATCAAATAACATCAGTTAGCAGAAGATTTTGGCCTGCTTTTGGCCCTTTAATAACATTCTATATCGAGTGCAAGCAAACATTTTAATACTCAGAAGAGAGGGAGAGGGAGAGAGAGAGAGAAAGAGGGCGAAAGTCCATGACTTTGGATCTCATAAGACATCGGATTTGATGCCAATTCACTATCCACTACTTCGATTCCATTTTGGAATAGCCTGCATTCTCTTAATAAAGAGCATGATGAACATCCACAAAATTGTGCTCACATGGCAAGCACAGAAACATACAAGTTAAGAATGAATTACCTCTTGGCGCTCAATATATCCAGTTCCGTCCAAATCATAGAGCTTAAAAGAAACTTCAAGGCCAGAAAAATCAAGAGTTAGGACAATTTTGTCCATTGGAAGTTTTGGAATCAATAAAGCAAAAGAAGTAAATAGAATACTATTATTTCAGAAGAAATCTAATTAACTTACAATTAATTTTGTCTTCTTGTGGTGCATTAGGGTGGAAAACATTGAGTGATCTCACAAAATCACCAAAATCAATTACTCCTTTTTGCTTCACATCAAAGAGATCAAAAATCTGCAGGTAGCAAAAACTTGGCCATATTAGACTCAGATCCATGGATTTAGAACAGAAAAGAAAATAGGCAATCTGCCTTTTCAACCATATATTTCTATCCTGGATTTTAATGAAGTACAAATGCTATGTTTGGATTTAAGGATTTCTGAGAAGAAAAATAGAAGCAAAATGTGAAGGTACAAACATTAAAGTACAAAGTTATATTATTTGAAGTGCATGAAAACATCTTTAGCAGTTTCCTCATTAAAATCCAAGCTCCAAAGATAGGGTAGGGAAAGAACTTTTCACACTTCAAATGATGAAACTTTGTGCTTTAGTTTTTGCACCTTTTCCCTTTCATTCCCCTTTTCCTCCCTAAATTTACTGATACAAAGATAGCATAAAAGTTTATGCTTGACGAAGAAAAACAAGTGAGAAGATCCGAATACATCATTCAGAGAACTATCTGGATTAATTAACACTTTCAGGGGCATGCTGATAATTTTATCAACTAGGTGATGTATAACAATTTGCTAGAAATTTGTTACTTCTTATTTCATTCTTTTGCTAAAAGTTTAAGTGTTACAGTTTTTCAATAATAGGTATTAGCCAAGAAAAAATTTGTTGAAGTCTAATCCTAGTCGAAGTACGATCCTAAGTCTAACCCCAGTTGAAGAAGGATTTCTTGCATCATAGGAATAGGTGTCAAGAAGACCATAAATACAGGCAATTTCTCTCAATTTGACTATTGCGAGTTTTGCAATCAACACAGAGGAACCCCATTGACTCTCTTCTTAGAGAAATTCTAAGGTGTTACAGCTTTAGAGAGATGCAAAGTGATCTTTTCCCCAAATCTTCTTGTCTTCTTTTCTTAATTTTAAAGTCTTTTAAGCATATAGTATTTGCCGGGCAGAGTTTAGAGTTCAATTCAAAGACCGTCCAGCATCAATTGGTGTGAAGAGCCAAGGTTTTCTTGACTGGACAGTAAGATGATCATAAAATGCGGCAACTTTTAAAATGTTATGGAAACCCGAGATGATTCTTATAAGCCTACAGCAACTTAAGCTTCCAAGGAGAAATTTTCAGCCACATCAAAGGAAATTACTCATTGAATAGACAATTGCTTAATCTTCTTGAAAGGCAATAGAAAAAATAATTGGTTCATATTAATGAGGCAGGTCGGACTGGACATCTGTTATCAAGCGACCTCAAGAAATATAGCTTGATGGTATGGTGAAAATTGTGTAGAAAACAAGCACATGGCTAAAAATCATGAGTTGCAAGATTTCTGATAAGAAACTGGGGCAAGGCATTGCTGCTTTCTATTGAGAAACTGAATCCTACAGCATTCATGTGCTCGCTAATATCCCCTGAAGAAAAAATTGAAGGGTACTCTATGCCAGAAAACAAGAAAATATACTTCATGAAGGCAAAGTTAAAAGGAGCTATTCGTTTATGGTGGCATAGCATAGAACTTCATTGCCTGATCAAGCACACAGAAACTTTACGAGATGAAGAAAGAGTTAAAACACTTTCTTCCTCCTGATCGTGACAGGTAATACATTCCAAGATATTTTTCTCCGATGTAAGGTAGCAAATTAGTCAAAGGTTTCATGGAGGAATCCCATGAATTAACAATTTGCAATCCATAGGGGAAATCCCAAACAAGCTGCGTACAGGAATTGGGTTGCAAATGGAGATTCAACTTGATATGGAAACAGCACATGTTGTTACTGTTATTGATGTGCATCGCTAAGCTTTAAGCTTTACAAAGCATTTGTTGTTCTATAAGTCCAGTTTGCAATGGGGCCACTTCAACATCTTAACTAACCAACAATTTCAGACAGGATGATTTGCAAAATACTTAATAGTTTCAAATGAAAGGTAATAGTCAATAAGATCAGTTAACAAGCTTTGTTACAAGAGCAGACATTATGGGTACCATTCAGTCATCCAACAAAAGGTCTTCAATTGTTCACTGGAGAAAACAGAACCAAAAGAGAATATGTTGCAAAGATGAGCAACATGAAAGTAAGAGTTTGAAAGCAATCTCTATTGGAGGGTGAAAGACCATTGCAATGGCACAACAGAAGGATACTGATATATCTTTTGCTTATTAACAATTGTCAAAGGAAAAAGGTCACTGCTGGCATATTATTCTATACGCAAGTATCTTGCCAAGGGAGGCTATGTTCTCTCATTATTGATGGTGGCCATATCTAAACGCTGCTTCGTAAGAGTTGCAACAAAGTAAAATTGAAGATAGAAGAGCATCCAAATATTTTAATCCAGTTGCATGGATGACTGTACGAAAATTCCAATTAACAAATATTGTTGTGCGGCTTTATTGCTCGAAAGATTATATGATTGAATCACCAAACATAGTGGATATGAAGGTACCTATTCCTTTAAGCATCATGGTCATACAAATGTCCTTTGACCAACGAAAGAAGTTTTACCCTTAAAGGCACAAGAAGAAAGGAAAGTCCCAAATGCTTTCTCATAGAAAATTTGAGAGGTAAACAGAGTTATTAAAAGAGTGCGCCTGGCCTGCCTTGCTGCTAGGGTTTAATTAATTTTGGGGTGGGGGAAAGGAAAATTCCATAAAAAAGCCTTCGTCAACATAATAAAGAAACAGCCTGGCCCACTCCCATATACACCACCCACTGCACCCAGAACCCCTCAGCCGGTTCACCGTTGCCAGCCAACTCCAGGTACAGTTTTTTATTTTTCTTCGTCTTTTTTTAATTTTTTTTGTTCCTGTTTTCTGTTTTTATGAATAAAAAACAAAGTTTTAAGTTTTCTATTTTTGTTTAACTTATTTTAAACTAATTTTTATGCTTTTGTTTCCATTTTTAATAATTGTTTATGTTTATTTTTTATTCTTTTTACTGGTTTTGTTGCTGTTTTCAAATTTTCTGTAATTATTTCAACTTTCTTTTGCTGTTTTTTGTTATTCTTTTTTCTATTTTTGCTACCTTTTTCATTTGCTTTGTTTTATTCATACTTTAAAATCAAATATATTATTTCACATTTACAGCTTGAAAATATGTGTTTTGGAATTTTTGAACTATGTATATATATTTTTATATTTTTTTATTAAATTGTCACCTCATTTGCCTTTTGGTCTCCCTCCTCTCGCCTCTCACCTCCAATAAATATGGAGATAAAGGATATTCATGGGAGAGTGTGATGAAAGCAAAAAGCCAATAATGAACACTCCGCACCAGATATTTGTCAAAGCTTCTTATAATTGAAGAAGGTGTCACTAGCAATCACAAACAAACTGAAGGGTTTAATGAAGGCGAATACCAAAATCATTCTAAATCTGCTGGTCCATTTGGAGTGTTAACGCAACTGAGTAAAATTGCTTTTTCTACCCAAGAAATTCATCTGATAGCGCTTCAAAGACTCTTAGTGAAATGGAAAATGAAACAATTTTTAGAGTCCATTGTTCGCAGCAGGAGATTTCCAGAAACTTGACCTACATCTTAAAACATTCCATAAAGATGAAGAATATCTAGCATCTAACAGGAATCTAATTCTCAGTGGGGCAAATTATTGGTCTCTGGCTTTAAAAGTAGTGCTAGAAGAAGAATAACGAGGAAGAAGATCCGAAGATATCGGTTAGAGATCTATCTAGCTTCATCAGCAATTTCAGGCACATTTCAGCCATTTTATCAACTAGGATTACTTGGGGACCATTTGGTTTCATTTTTAAAGCCCGTTTTCACATTTTTCTACTATTCCAAAAAAAAAACACATCACTTTTTACACATATTCACCCAACATCATTTTTATTTTCATTTTCGAAACACGTTCCCCAATAACCTATATATCTTCTCTCTCTATTCTATTATTTGCTTCTCTCTCCACCTACAACCTACTAAAACCAACATAATCATTACTTTTCCAACAATCTATCCAAACATAAACTCTTTTTTAACTCATTTCCATTAACTACTTTTCAACATTTTGAAAATGATGAAAATGAAAATTGGAAATGAAAATAAAACCAAAGGGGCCCTTAGTAATTACTCTGTCCTACTCTGCCCTGTTATCTTTCTCTTTCTCTCTATTGCTAGGTTTCTTATTCTTTCCTAACAATTCTAGTATTATAATTGTTTGTTATCATCATAGTCTCACAACTTTACAGATAAAAATTCCAATATTCATAATCTCACAACTTACAAAAGCCATCCCTTCCCAACAACATAAGCACTCATAAGAATGCTTTTTTCAGGGTTAATCTTACAGATACTCTCCATGGCTAAATCAGCACACCTCATTTTCATATATAAACAAATCAAAAAAATTAACATTCAAAATAACATGAAAATGTTCAGACTCAATTACCTACCCGGTTTGCAAAAAGATTCTCCTTTTTCCTATTCTTGAACAAAGCCAATTGAAGTTCTTCCTGCATATTGAAATATTCAAATGCACAAAAATAAAATTACACGGTATATTTGTATGCTTGGGGGGGAGGAGGGGTTGAAGCAACCCAGTAGGCAGAACATTGCAGATGAATTATGATATCTCCACTGTGAGTAACAATGACATGAAATTAAAGAGAAAAATATTACACATAAATAAAGCTAAGATACCCCAACCAAAAAGTAAAAAGAGAAGAGAACAATATTTATTTGTCAAGAGATATATTGTTTATGAGCAAAGTACTCAGGGAAGCATGTTATGTTACCAAGGATCTACATAATTAATTCATAATTTAAAGAAAAGTGATTAATTGTAGTGATTGTTGGAAGTAAATTCAACAGGATCATGAAAATTTATATATTACTGCTCCATGCAACATTAGAAAATAAAGACACAACATAGAAAGATTATGACTGGTAAAATAGAAATTTCCTAGGGACTAAAACTTCTTTCATTTTATGTTAAGTTTAGAGTTGTCTAATTCTATTATTTTATAACCAGTAAAATGGTCCTCAAATATAGAATTGCTTCTCAACAACAAACCATTTGTGCAGTCTGAAAATTGACACATAAAGGAAGTTATAATGAGAAAGAAGGTTGCCTTGATCAATATTGTGGCAGAAAGTACCTTATTAATAAGCCCATCATCAATGACAGAACTGCTAATGCTCTTAAACAACTCAAATAGTGCTTCAACCTCACTCACACTAACTGCAGAAACAAAATATAGACATATGAAAGGCTTGTAATTGAAGAAAAAGGAAAGCACCAGACAAACAAGTAGGACATTCTCAGATCACAGGAGAATGCATGTCAAAATCAGGAGTTGGGCAACAGTCCGAATGTTATAGTAAAGATGAATAATGCAATTTTCAGGAATGAAGCTCAAGCAAAAAGTAATGAGAGATTGCACAGGATGCATGAATTATCCTTTTCCAAGGAATATGCCAGGACAGTGAAAATACATTAACAATATATATATTCACAGACACATGAAAGAGAATATAAGTGCGGAAGAATAACATGTGGGAACTCCAAAAGCATCAGTACTTCAGAGATGAAAGCCATAAAAAAGAGTGGTGATAACTTTTCTACTAATTCAGACCAATAAGAGAAGAAATACAAAACAAATGTGAAAGATTTGGAGGAAACTAAATAACTAGGGTATTAATCAGACTAATACACGTAACCAATAAAGGAGCAAGGAATAGATGACACAGAGAAAAAAATGTAAAATGCTATATGATATTTCTGTGCACAAACTTTTACATGCTGCTAGCCTAACAGACAGACCAGACAACTTAGCTGCTCCAGTACTTCACCTGCCCAGTGTCGTGTCCCACACTTGAATGATTTAAGTACATATTAGTTAATGGCTGTCCATCATAATTGCATTCGCACAAATTTATCATCTCTTGTAAATTACACAGTGACACCAAAATGACATAGAAGCGCAGTCATCTCATTCGCATTCCCAAGCAAAAAAGTTGTTCTCAGTTTAAAAAGAGGAAGAAATCCACTCAGATCAACAATATTAAGCTAATCTACAGAAATGGGAAAAGGGATCAGACTTACAAGCTGTTTGAGAAGCAAGTAGAACAGGGTCTTCGTGTCCTGGAAACTGCTTTCTTGAAGTAGAATGAAAACAGCCCATTTGAGGGATAAAATTCCCCACTATACTTGTGTCTAGTGCTTTAGGCCTCACTACAACACATCACCAAAACCATCTTCACCTTGCAAATCACAAAGCCAAATCAAACAACCGGATATTCCAATCAATTAGCAACACAAGTCATATCCAACGATATTATGTTACGGATTGATGATAGTAATAAAAACATAACACAGCTTTTAATTTACAACTCCAACCCCACATCTCAACCATAATTAAAAAGATAAAAATAAAAAAACTGCATGATAAATAAATGATGATGCAATCATGCAAGCAAAGAATCACATATTTTAAAATGACAGATTAAAATTGACCCTCCTGGGTAAGGGATACAGATCTCTTCGCCTTCTAAATATTATACGCGATAGTATCTGGAACAGGGAAAACTTTTAGTTTCAAAGAAAAACATTGCAGAACAAACCCAGAGAATCAATAAATAGAAGAATAAATTCATAAAAGAAAAAATAAAAATATCAATTCGAAATTTAAACTTGAAACTCTTCTACAAATGAATAAATAAAAATCGCAACATCAAAAACCCTTCATTTTCCCCACAACAACAAAAAAAGAAAAAAGAAAAAAAAACAGCGCAAAATGGGAAGTTTCAACAGAAAAATACAAAAGCAAAAAACGATAAAGAATAGAGAATTCCACAAAAATCCCAAAATGAACGGATTTAACAACATCGGACAAATAAAGACAAGAAAATTCATGACTTACCAACAATACAACAAAGAAGTGGCAACGCCTCTATATCGATACTGAACAAAAGCGATAGAGATGAGTGGGGCTCTTCACCGACGATGCATAAATAAGGCTGTATGTATATTATGTGTGTGTATATAATATATACATCTGGGCATACAATGCCTTTTTATCTGTTTCGGAGAGAGCGAAAAGCCAATTTGGAAACGCCCAAAGAAGAAAACGGAGCCAAAGAAGGCCGCGTGAAAGTGGAAAAGTGGGGAGAGTAGACCATACGCGCGGGTGCTTAGAGTGGGAAAGGATAAAACACATTAGGAATGTGGAATATTCCCTCTCCTATTTTGAAAATGGGTCAATGGCTCAACGCTCGACAGCATTTGCTTTCACACAAATGCACCCACACCCTTTACATCGTGGAGCCAAAAACGAAGGAGAAAAAGGAAACCGTGGGACAGTGGGAAGGGGTGTCGTGGGGATTATCTTTGGATTTATTTTTATTTTCATTTTCAAATCATCAAAATATTTGAGAGAGCTTTTCGCAAAATAAAAACATATTTGAATTTAAGTACAAATTAAAGAGAGTTTTCTCAAATGAAATAATATTTATTTAAGAAAAGCCTACCACATGCTTAAAGTGGTAGTATTAATTACAATTCTTAATTTTCAATTCAATTTTAAAACGTATTTATCACTCGACATAAAATTACACAACATGAGTAATATAGTAAAGATATCATTAAAAAATTTATGGAATGAATAAGTAGGTGTATTCCATATTTTTTACTTCTAACGTGATAATTATTTGCTATTATGAGTTTATATTAACGATAATTAATATTACTTGTTAATTAATGTGGTTATTGTTAATTTATAGTATATAAAAAATTGAGTATTTTATTATTTATTAATATAATTAACATCAATAATATAATAAATTAAATTTATACACGTACAAATTACGTAGCACAACAAGTAATTTTTTTCAAAAAAGAGATGCTAGTTCTGAGAATTGTGGTGAACCCATGTCACCAGACTTGACAATCAATATATTGAGAATTAATGACGTACAAAGAAAGAAAAAAAAATCTATTACATGCACGTATTTAGCATAAAGCTAGACCACATTATTGCAAGAAACAAATACTTACATTTTTAAGAGCAATCAAATTGAAAACCTCTTGTTTGTGTGAGTTCTGACCCTCAAAGCCTTATAAATTGACAACTTGTTATTCAAATTCGGGCAAATATGGGAGGGACTGAGGCAAATATAGTCATTTTGGGGATCCATATGTTTTGAAAGGTAAGCAACCTAAGCTACATATATATATATATATATAGTTGCTAATTGATTTTTTATGTTATCCATTTTGACTAATTATTAATCTTTAAAAACATGTGAGGAATATACATATACATATATATATATATATATATATGAAATTCAAAATACTCGAATTGACTGCTCATGCAATCTACATGTGGAGTATTATTTATTTAATTAATAATGTGGGAGGGATGAACAAGCTTAGCTTGCATTAACAATAAGAAAGAAAAAGAAAATATTTGGAGACTGAAATGTGCATAATTTGTAGATGTCAATAAAATTCTGATGAAGTGACTTGTAGACTCGGACTCACCTTCAAGTTTGGAGTTAAAAACCATGGCATAAAAGGAAACTTGTTTCTCTAAATACATGCATTAGGTGGTGTACGGGAAAAAGCGCTCGCTGAAAGTCCTATATTCTGATAAGGTGTTTGCCTGAGCTTATATATATTTTGATATACTCTATATGATATTTGGAAGTATTATAAAATTCTATGAAGTGTTTCTTAAGTTTTTTATTAAAATAATAATAACAATAATAACATATTTTTAAAATAGATATTGCGGTTTTGTAAGTTGTTTTAAAAAAGGAGTTTTTAAAATATTAACAATTTTTTATAATTTCAATAATATTAATTACAAAATTATCATTATTAATATTTCATAAGTTCCAAATACTTATTTTATCTAAACACTTTAAAAACTTATTTTAATAATAAGACCTAGCATCTTACAAATTTGAAAAAAGTAATATATTATGGTAGTTGAATTTTGTGGGGAAAAAAATTACTACTATTTGCAGAAGTCTTACCAAAGTATTTTTTTTTTAACTATAAAGAAGGATTTAAAATTTTATTATTGAAGAAGTATTTTTATATCAAACTTTGCAGAGGGATGACTCATGAACCACTTCAAAATTAAGGGCTTTAAGTTCAACGTTCTCAAGGATATGTGGGCAATATTGTACGAAAGATAAAGTACGGTTTTTTTTCTTCGAAAGATAGCAATATGTCGGTTTGTTTTTTACTAGAATGTACACAGAGAGATATTTTCTTCTTAATAGTTCTTTGAATTTGTGATTTTTTGCAAATGATTTTTTACTATTCAATTCTTTTTTGGACTCAATATTTACAGATTTTAATCTTAATGAGTTTGGGCCTATGAGAGATTTTTTTACCCACTTTATGGGCTTAAGTTGTCTTATGGTCGAGCTGTCTGACCCTTTTACTTATTTAGTTAATTTTAGGATCATTGGACCATTTTTAGTCAATTTATCGAATTGCCTTTATAGTTAATTTTTTAACAATATCAACAAGCCCCCAATTTTTTATACGAAAATTCTATTTTTATATTGAAAATATAATACAAAGTTTAATTTTGATATTTATATGAAGTTAATTCAAAAAAATAATACTATTAATGTGATTAATTATCACGAGTAGAATTAATTAGGAATGACAACGGGGTGGGTTGGGGCGGGTTTTGACTCAACCCGAACCCACCCCACAAAGATTTTTCCTAACCCCTACCCGCCCAACGAGTTTTAGGAGTGAAAATTCGAACCCTACCCGCAATGAAAATGTAGAACCCAAACCCTACCCGTACCTAATTAATATTTTTTATTTTTTTAAAATACTATCCACTACACAATTAACGATATATTACAGTTTTAACTCAAATATCATATAAATTTCACATAAAACAAACAAATAGAAAGCTTCTGAGCATTTTCTAAATATTCTAAATCTACTTTTGGGTACAATTAATGAAATATTATAATTTTAACTCAAATATCATATAAATTTTATATAAAACAAATAAATAGATAGCTTTTGAGTATTTTCTAAGCATCCTAAATCTACTATTGGGAATCATGATTATGAAGAATGGGAGGGAATATATATTTTTTTGTAAAAAATTAAATTATATATAAATACATATATATATATATATATAAATACTTCAGGGCAAGTTCACTATTAACCCAAACCCAATCCTACCCGCACCCATTAGAACCCGAACCCGATCTGATCCACTGCGGGGAGGGTTTTCTGCCCTCCCCAATCGAATCGGATCAGGTACCCGGTAATCGAATCTAAATTGCCACCTCTAGAATTAATGGCATTCATTAGGAGACTTGGTGAAGTTTAATGTAGCATTCACTTAAAGACTTGGATGAATTTCATGCATCAAACATTTATAAGCTCAAGAAGGTCTTGTGCCATAGCAATCAAGGAACTTAGATAAATTTTGAGTGTTATTATGTTGTCGATAGCAAGATAATGCACAATAGAGGCGCAAGATAGTGAGAGTTTTAGAACAAGCTCCCTTAGAGGGATGTGCTCATGCTTATGCAAGAAAATGCATGAGCATTTTGCAGAAGCGTTCTTGATGCGATACTTATCATTCTTATGACATGGGATAGTGCAATGTAATGAATAGACTTAGAAAAATTTTTCAAGAATGAGATGTGTATCTCTAAGGGCATCAAGGACATCTTTCTGAGGTTTAACCTTTACAAGTGACTTAGAAGACTCTGTTCTAATGTTTCGTGCTTAGGCTGATTGTGTCAAGTCTTAACCCTCAGCATGTATTTCTTAATGTCCGCAAGGAGTAGGCCCTCTTCAACGGACTTGAAATTATATATATTCTACTTTATGTGAGTTTTAAGATTTTGCATTGACAATGTGTAGGTTGAACTTAAGTGTGTAGATTTATGTATTATAGTACGATGGAGACATATCTTCCTCCTCAACCGACATAGGACTTAGATTTTTTTCATGGGGCTTTCTATCTTGGAGACCTTTCAATGTTGCATTATGAAGCTTTGTGTTCTCCTAAGTACTTAGGCATTTTCTCAACTTGTGAAGTTATCTTCATAGCTAAAATAGCCTCCAAGATAACTTATCATCTTTCATCTTGGGCATCTTTGCAACGGGCAACCTCAGTGACATAGAGCTTGTTTATGTTGACCAGGGGCCTTTAGATTATCTTGTGAAGGAGTTTCTTTTATAGGGTCCTTAGGGATGTACTGCTGCATCATGCCAATGAAGTAAGGAGTAACATAGAGATCCAATTATGAAACTAAAAATACGTTGAATAAAACTTGTGTACTCCAAATCCAAGGATTTGATCATGTAATTAAAATGAATTAAATGGAAAAGAACTAACCTTGAACGCTTAATCCAAGGAAGAAATGGATTATAAAAATAAACTCTTCAAAACTGTCAATCCGTGCATAGCAGTAAAATGCCAACAATTAGCCAAGCAAATCAACTCCAAATCAGCTGAAAATTTGCAGAGTTCTACTCAATACACTTGAGAATTTGCAATTAAAATTTTAGCTAAATTCAATTACAAAAGGCCTCCAAAGTTATTGCACTGCAATGGCTCTTCAAGAGTAAAACTCCCCAAATGTGAAGCCTCTAATGTTATGATCCACACACACAAAAAGAGATCCAATCTACCTCTAACCAGCCAGAAAACTAGAGGAAGAAAAAAAGAAGGAGAGGCCAAAAATGTGGAGAGAATGGCGAGGATTGTGTGAAACTTCAACACAGAAGTGAATCACACTTTTTGGAGAGAGAAATGGAATCTAGCTACATGTTTACATTATTCTCAAGTAGCTAGCCACCTTACTCTATTTATAGAGTGGGAGGTGTGATGTAAGTTAGCATCACACCCTCCATGAGGTGGTTTGCCACTTGGCAATCCACTTGCATGTAAAATGTGAATTTCACTTGCATTTAGATTTAATTTGACTATACATTTCATCTCATGAAATATCTTTCAAATTAATCCCAAATTAGTCTCAAATGAACTCTCTCATTTGAATTTCCCTCCAAAATAAATTCTTGTTATTAATTTAATTTAATTAATTACTTGACTTAACTCTTAAGTTATCTAATTTAACTCTTTAAGCTAGAAAGTGTCAACTTCATTCTTTAAGTTAACTTGACTAATTTATAGTCATATAGCACCAATTAAATTAAATTCTTAATTTAATTCTCCTAATTTAACAATTAAATTAATCAAGCTAAAAAACAAAGAAATTAGCCAAACGATTTTCTCCACAAAATGGTCAATGTAAATGTTCTAACTCCTTAGAAATTCCTCCAACCAAATAGAACTTCTTTTAGGTTTTTGTGTGATCTATTAGATTTTCCCTAGGGATGGGCATCCAGATCCGGGATTCGATTACCCGACCTGACTCGGCCTGATTGGGTCTTAAGCTTCCAAAACTTGATCAATTTGGTTTTAATGGGTACTCAGTACTCTTCATCTAGGTTGGGATTCGGGTAACAAATCTCAACCCAATTGGATACTAGGTACTCAGTTTAAAAATTGAAAAAAAAAATTAAAAGTTAAAATAGAGGTTGAACTTCTGTCTTAGTTTTAACTTTAGCTTACACCCCCTAGCCCTCCTCCATCCACGCATCCCCCACCCCCAAACTAAAATTAAAAAAAATGGAATTTATTTAAAAGTTGGCCAGATTTTGAACCTCAAAGTGTGGCCAAGTATTGAGGTTCAAAATCAAGCCAAACATGGCCAAATTTTGAATCAAAATTTAGCCCATATTTTGGGCTAGAAAACTTGATATCCGGTCTTAAAACCCAATTTTGGATTAGGTACCCTATTATTGTGTATTCGGTACTCAATCAAGCTGGGATCGAGTATAAAAATTTAATCCAGGATGATCAGGCATCTGACCTGATAGTCCTAAACTTGATGATCCTGGTTGGGTGTCCAACCCTACTTTTCCCATTTATTAAACATGGGCTCACAACTTTTGTGATATCTTGAATATTGAAATAGTCACATTAGTTTAAACTCTTTTAAACTAATAACTCTTTCAATTAATTTCTATTAATTGAAAAATGCCCAATCTTCATGGTCAATGTGTAGCCACAAGCCCATGTAGCCCAACTAATTGGTTGAAATGAATATGCTCTTGGTAAACCATTCTAGCTCTACACTCGCTATGCAAATATGATCATTCCCTCTTCTGTCTCCCAAAAGAGGCTTAGGGCAAGATATTTGTTAGCTCTCCAATAGACTCAATAACTATATTTCTATTCCCAATGTTCGATTCCTCTTTATAACCTCATCTTCGAAAAACTCTCTTTTTAAATTATCATACTACCTTGGCCAAGAATTTTCTAGAATTAATCATTATAGAATACATAAGAGATGCACTCGCCCTCATAAAAACAAGGAGATGGATCCTATCTTGGATCTCACAAACCTCTATATCTAAATAGCTTATGCATAATCTCAATCTAGAAGACTTGCTAAGTGGTTAAAGATGAGTCAAAATACAAGGTGAAAGAATATGCAAGCTAAGGATCTAATTAAATTCAAATAAAAATTGAAATCAAACTTGATTACGCCTTCTTAAGGATCTAATTCATGCTACTAAAATGGATTTGGGTCAGAAAATTACCTAGATAGCAAAATCCAACCAAAGAGATGAAGACTTACTTGAACTCTTCAATATAGTCTCTTCTTAGCACAGCAACAAGTAGGCAATGTTTGCCCAATTAATTCTCCTCGAAATCAACTAAAATTTAGACACAAGATCATAATACCTAGCTAATGTTCCAGTAAAAATATCGGCAAATTTGGAATCCGGAAAGGTCTTCAAAAGATGCTCCAAATTTTTGCCTAAACAGAGGATCTTTGAAAGGCAAGCAATCCAAGTGTTTTGCCTCTAATGTCAAGATCCACATACCAATGAACAATCCAAATCTCTCTTAGATCAGCTGAAAAATCAAGGAGAGATTTGAGATGATGAAGGCCAAACATTTGGGAGAGAGGTAAAGAAAATGTGAAGCCTCAACACATGAGAGAATTACACAAAATTAAAGGGAAAAATGGAATCTAACTTTTAGATTTAGAATTATGCAAGCATGTTTCTCTTGTAGCTGGCCATATCTATATTCATATATAGAGGAGGGAAGGCGTGATGCTAGTTGGCATCACACCTCCCTTGAGGTGCCAGCTAAGCAAGCAAGTTGCATATGTGGAATTCACATTTTACTTACATTTGAATTTCATTTGGAATTTTCATTTCATCTTATGAAATGTCATCTAAATAAATTCAAATGCACACCAAATGAACTCTTTTATTTTATATTTCCCTCTAAATTAATTCTTTATATTAATTAAATTAAAATTTTAATTTAATTAATTAGTCTTGACTTAACTCTTTAAGTCAATTAGCTTAACTTTTAAGCTAAAAGGTGTTAACTTAACTCCTTAAGTTAACTTGACCAATTGATAGTCACATGACACCAATTAAATTAACTTGTTAATTTAATTTGTCTAATTTAACTCCTTAACTTATTTAGACCAATATAACAATTAAATTGATCAAGCCAAGATGACCAAAAATTGTGTTAATTGTTTCCCTCCAAAATCGGTTGAGATGGAATTTTCAAACTCTTAGAAAATTCACTTCATCAAGTAGGATTTTCAAATGACTTTTGCATGTGACCCATTAGGTTCTACTATTCATTGAATATGGGCTCACAACTCTTATGACTTTAGAATATCAAAATATTCACATTATTTTAAACCCCGTTAAACTAATAATTCTATTCAATTAATCTCCATTAATTGAAAAATTATAATCTCCATGGTCAACATCTAACTTGAAGCCTATAGAGCCTAAATAATTAGCCAAAATGAATGCTCTTGGAGAACTATTCTAGCTCGATGCTTGTCATGCAAGTATGGTCATTCCATCTCCTATCTCTCAGAAAAGGCCTAGGGCAAGATATTTGCCAATTCCCTAATAACCTCAATACTATGTTTCTATTCACAATGTTTGTTTTCTCTTTTTAACCTAATGTTTGAAAAACTCCTTTTTCTAAATTGCCATACTACCTTGCGTAATAATTTTTTGGAATCGATCATTATAGAATACATAGGAGATGCACTCAGCCTTCACAACAATGAGAAGTTAGATCCCATCTTAGATCTCACAAATCTCTATATTTAAGTAGCTTATACCCAACCTCAACCTGAAAGACCTGCTATGTGGTCAAGGAAGAGTTAAAGCATGATGACCTAAATATAAGGTTACCATGGATCCATAGGTTAAAGGACTAATTATATGGACTAGAATAAGCTAGAAAACTTGCCACTACCAACTTGCCACTATGGCTATCTAATGGATTCTTTGGGCAGGCTTTTAGTGAACTTGTTCTCTAACAAGCACCCACTAATATGCACCTATGTCTAACATGAATTACCCATAAAATGGAGTACATCCAACTCCTTGGATTTATGTAATATTAGTGCAAATCTATCCAATTCTTAGATGCCCTGTTTCATAAAATTCTATGACTTGGAATGTTTTAAGATCACAATTGTATAAGACTTATTTCATGATCACCACCTAGTGTGTGAACAAATTTCATAGTCTTGTGTGATCTAAGACCTCCAACCAAATACTAGTGAAGTAAAATAAGCATAAGATGAGGATGGCCATTTAATGTGAATATCATTTAATCAAGATTGTATCATAAGTGAAATAATATACATGCCAACGTAATTAGCTGCAAGGTATTATTCTGACAATCTCCCATTTTCCCTAAAGCTAATTCTCCATAGTCTTAAGACCTATCTTCTCAAGATGTCCTCCAAAGACTTTTTGCATTAGGGGTTTAGTTAGTAGATTTTTTGTATTTTCTTTTGAGGCTATCATCTTTACTTAGATGTCACCTCCATCAATGATCTCACGAATCAAATGATAACACCTCAAAATGTGCTTCGATTACTGATAAGATCTTGGCTCTTTTGCTTGCGCAATCACTCTATTATTGTCACAAAAGAGAACTACAGGCTCAACAATGCTAGGCACTACATCCAACTCTTGGATAAAGCTTTTCATCCAAATACCTTCATTTACAAATTCTGAAGCCGCAGTATATTCTACCTTAGTGGTAGAATCAGTTGTGGTGTCTTGTTGAAACTCTTCCAACTCACTTTGTTGCTATTAAGGGAAAATATAAATTATGAAATGGATTTTAGGTCAAGCTTTATTGTTCAGCAATCAGAAGTATTTTTACTCTTGAGATACTCAAAGGAGTATATTTGGGGAATATTTGTAGGGAATGTGTTTTTGTTCATTCAGTTTTTTATTAGCTTTTAGCCATTTTTTACACACCTCGTGTTGGTTAGCATCATGAGTTGATATTATTTTCTTGATCCTAATATACTTCACCGCATGTGCTATGAGCTTTTTTAGAATTGTGGGCGAGTTTCTCGGCAATTGACTCTTGGAACTTCAGGACTTCAAGTTTTGCTAATGATGTTAGGTAAAAGCTCTTAATTAATATGAGAAATCTCCTGTATTACTTTGACGAAGTGATTGGGGTAAGTCCTCAGGGATTTTTGATCCTTTTGCTTGATGGTGAATAGATATACTATTACTTTGGAATATCTATGGTTGATGAAGAAGTTCTGGAGGAAGCATTATGCCATCACTTTCCATGCAGTGATAGATCCAACTAGCATTTGGTTGAACTTGAACCATGCCATGACACATGTGATAAGTGTGGTATGGAATAGCTTGCAATATGTAGCTTCGCTCAAGTCATAAAACTCCATCCTCGCTAGAAAAATATCTAAGTACTCTTAAAGGTCTACAGTGCCACCATACTTAGGTAACTAGGCTATCGTTGCTATAAAAAGAAGTGCATCCACTAGGATGCCTGGAGTGAAAAGGGCTACACTAAGGGAGTGCAACAGTTGAAGGTGGTATTGGCTTCTTGCTCCTCCATATGGTTGCAGTATCAAGGAATGCATTTAGACTCTAATATCAGCTAACACACATAAGGTGAAATCACTTTGGGTGATTAGCATGTGTCTCATTGCTATAGATAAGGAAAAGGAATGGTGTCATGCTCAAAGTTGGCTCTTCGCTTAGTCTCTTTGGAGAGAAAAAAGCCCCCAGCTCAAGTGTAAGGATTGCTTCAACTTTTAAGGGTGGCGCTCCTTAGCGCATTGGGTGATTACTTAGCTATAGCTTGAGTAGTAGCATTCTCTAGTAGGGTCTTTAATATCTCCTGGGTCATAGATAGAAAAGGATCTCTTGAAGAAAGTACCAGTGTGGGCATCTCATATGGTACAAGTTGTATGTTAAGAGTTGGCTCTAACACTAAGCTCAATGGTACTTCAAATTGGTGCCTCTCCACATTCTCCAAAGTTAAACTACTTGATTGCCAAGGTCACAGGCTCTTGATCTCTTCCATATCATCAATATTCCTACTTTGTTCTTTAGAGTTCCCACAGATAACATCAAAATGATGCTGCACAGAAATGGAGCAAGATCCTTTCTAGAAGATAATAGTATATCGGTTCACTTTTTCTATGGAAGTACAATGAGATCTTTTCTTCTCAAAACTTCTCTGAGTTCATGATTTTTTGCAAATGATTTCATGTGCCCTAGTTTCTTTTGGGACTCGATATTTATAAATTTTAATCTTGATAGGCTTGGGCCCATTAAGGTTTTTTCTCCCCTCTTTATAGGCTTAAGTTGTCTTTTAGGCTTTCTAGCACTTTTACTTAGTTAACTTTTTGGGGTAACTAGGTAATTTTTAGTTAATTTACCAAATTGTTCTTATAGTCAATTTTAGTAGTATCAATAGGCTTAACAAAAATATACAACTTTAACGATTGCAGTAATTCAACATGGCAAGACATTCATGTTTGATGCATGGAGCACTTATTCAAAAATACCAAAGCCTACTTTCAACTTATGATTCAATATCCACCTGTCCATTTCATAATTTTAACTCCCTATTTTGAGTTTCAATTTAAAGGTTACTCTCCGCTCACTTGATTTCACCATAATGCCCCTATATATCTTATTTTTCTCATTTTTTTGATTTAGTTCACACATATACACTTTTTCTCTCCTTATTTGTTATACCCAGTTTCTCTCTCTCTCTCTCTCTCTCTCTCTCTCTCTCTCTCTCTCTCTTCCATGATTGTCTCTCTCCCATAAGTACATCAAGATAATTTTTTTCCACTATTGATAATATGTTTCTTGATGGTCTTATAGCAGGGCTTTACTATTTGTTGTGGTGGAAAAAGAGAATAGTTTGTACAAGCAACAGAGAAATTGAGGATTCCTCTTTTCTCTTTTTTTTTTGAAAAAGACTCACTTTTTTTAGTAGTGCCAGAACCAATCAAGAACTTACCAAGTTGATGAGAAACTAGCAAGCAATACAAAAGAGAATTTAAAGATAGGTTCAAGCAAAGACTTTGGGTTGAAGGGACATGGTAAGGATGGTGTGGAAACACAGATAATGAGAGAGTAAAACTATTGTGGCTTCCCATATTTCTCTTTAAAATTAATAGGAAAAGTAAAAATGATTTGGCGTCCAAATAAAGGAAATCAAGAAGCGACTAAAAACGGTCATGAACAACTATTTTATTATAGATGTATATTTTTGTATAATATATGGACATATTGTAGTGTCCTTTCAATGCAAGAAATAGTCAAGAATTACTATTATTTTTAGTTATTGTGCATATTTACATTTAGAGTCATTTTGTACTGTACTAGAAATTATAAAAATCGTGCCTCATTTCAAATGGCTAACACTTCATCTATGTATATACATACTTGACAAATAGGAAAAAAGTACTTCATTTGAAGAAATTAGCACTACAATAGAGTATTTTTATCCTCAATTGTTGTATAGCCTAATTTACCTCAAATTATTAGTGGAAAAAATATGTAAGACCATTTAAAAGAATGAAATCATATTTTCTTCAAACAATGGTATGGATAAGCACACATTCAAATGATTGAGAAGAAAACTACTAGTGTGACATCAACATTATAGAAAAAAATAGAGTTTCTTTGCTATAGCAATATAACAAGGAGTAAAAAAGTTAAATTGAATGTTATTTAAAATGTATAAAACTAATGTTGCAAATTGAAAAAACAATACATCACTTAGAAAGCTAACACTTCATCTATACAAATATAAAATTGACGACACAAATAAAATACTTTAATTTAAGAAATTAGTGCTGCAGGAAAGTGTTTTTATACTTACTTGTCATATGGCCTAATTTACTTTAAATTATTGGAGAAAACAACATATAAGACCATCTAAAATAATGAAATTATTTTTTCTTCAAGTAATGGTGTGGATATGCTCGTGTTCAAGTAGTTGGGAAGACAACTACTAGTGTAAACCACCATTATACATGGTAATTGTTTCATTTCAACATCAACCTTGGAGTGGAAAGCTATGGCACTATAACAATGACTATAATAGTTAAATTGACTGATATTCAAAATGTGCAAAGCTAATACTCTAAATCAGAAAATATTTCCTCATATTCAAAAATCAAATACTTCACTTATGAAGGTACATACTTGAAAATAAGAATAAAATACTTTTTTTTAAGAAGGGAAAAAAACACTTTGCCATCCAAACTATGTGGTTTTTTACACTTTGCCTACTAAACCTTTTTTTTTTTTCACATTCAACTATCTAAACTTGGTGTTTTTTTACATGGCATATATTAACATTTTTGATGGAATATTCCACCATGATTTCATCAGGTGCCTTGCACGAGCTTGCTCTTAAAGACAAAATGGTCCCACCATCTTAACATTAAATTAAATAGAAAAAACACCACAAATTAGACATAGGGCAAGGGGGTTTTCACTTTACTTCAATTTTCAACTCAAACTCTTAGGGTTTAGGGCTTTTTTAAATGAAGTTCAAAAATTCTCTTTGGCACAACAAATCTAATACTAATAATTTTTATTTTCTTCCAATGAATGCTTCAATGGTTTGGCAATTATGCAATGGAACTAAGGGGAAGTTGCAGAGAGGACGAATTTCTCCAAATTATGGTATGAAATTTAAGTTACAATGTTAGTCGAATGTGTTGGCTATTATGCAAAAATGTAGTGAAACATTTTATTTTATGATATATATATATATATATGAGTGTAATTTCTTAATTTTTATACAAGTTATGGTCTGATTTGTTTGGTGTAGTGGGACATTTACATGTGTGGTAGTTTTGGTTTGAATGGAGTGTGACATTTAAGAAATTATCGTATAGATTCTATCTTGGGTTTTTGTGTACTTATTCGTTGGATTATTTTTCTTTGTTGAATCATGTATTTTTTATTGAGTATGGACCACTTTTTGGTTTATGTGTTCTTTTTATTATTGTTCATTTTTCATTTCCTGTTGGATGGACTACATGATGGGTAGACTTTTCTTGACAAATATAGAGTAGGGATAGAAGCAGAGACATAATTTGTGTGTGCTTTTGGTATTTATTTTTTTGTCCCCAAATGAATTATTTTTTCTTTTTGATATGATTGTTTGCCATAGGAAGTTTTTATAGTTACTGAATTATTTATTTAATGATGATATTAGACATGAACTAATTAATTGTTTTCCACAAATTAGGTTCTAATTCTAACAAATTTACTATAAGAATGCATCATTGTGGGAGGTTTTAAAATTTAGGCCATTTAACTTATGTTGAGAGTGCCATTAGTCATATAGATTTCTATGATCCTGATGAAAAGTCAATGCTAGAGTTAAAGAGTATGGCCAAAGAAATTAGGTTAGATGGTGAAGTAGCTTTTTATTACAATAAAATTAGGATAGACGACTCAAGTTGTTTGATAATAATGACAATAGATAATGATGCAATTAACTTAGTGAATTTTATTGTTGAACATAGAATGGCTAAGGTGTTTGTAGATCACCAAAAGTTCATTGAACTTTCTTATTAATATGAGTGTCAATATGAGTCTATAGGAGAACATACAGATAATATTCCTAGTATTTATGAGGATCTATCCTTTCTTGGTCAATGAGAGAATGAACTTAATATATAGGGTGATCAAAAGTCGCCAAACATTGAAAACAATGAAGCGACTTAACCTAACTTACAAGTTGATATAAAGATGCAAAGTTTTGAGAATAACTTAGATGGTGTGGCTCAACGTCAAGATGATAATAATATACCAACAGAATTTTCTAGTGAGGCTCGTATGGGTACTGATACTACAAAATTGAACTCTTATGTAGTTGATTTCAATTAAAATAGTGATAATGAGGACTAGTAGTCCATTGGTGAAGATTTTGAATTGTCTGATAATTCGATTGATAATGATTGTGATGTCTTTGATGATGACACATTATATGACACATGTGTTGGTCCAAACATAGAATAGTGAGCATGGGACGAATGATACAAATAGTAAGTCTAATGATGGTGGAGGATAAAACATTCATAATGGTTATCCAATTGTGAGTACAATGGTAGATGATTCTGACCCTACTTTGGGTCAAGAATGTGCTTTAGTGACACTGCTACATTTAGGCAAGTAATTATGCAATATTCAATTATATAGGGTAGGGATAGATATAATTTTCACAATCAATTATAAGTACAAAGTCCAAGCAAAATGCAAACAATAGATTTGTCATGGGTCATTTATGCCTTCAAGGTTCAAAATAAGGATACTATGCATGTGAAAACCTATAATGGGAAGCATCAATCTCCTAGATAACAGAGATAATCTCATTCTAATGCAGGATGGCTTACTGATAGATACAAGGATTAAATTTGGTCTGATCCTAAATGGCTTTTCGATTCAATGCAACATAATGCAAAAAGACATAAAGCTACTATTTAATAAGAGGCAAATGTATAGGGTAAAGAAAATAGTATTTAAAATGGTTAGTGGATGTGACAATATGCTATTTTTTAGTTTTCTGTACAGGAAATAAAAAAAAAAGACTAATCTAGGTACAACTATTAGGATAAAATGTAAACTTGTTGGGGGGAATCACGATTAAAAAGGTTTTACTTATGTTGGGAGGCATTGAAAAAAGGGGATTTCTTAAGGGTTGTAAACCTATCAAATGTCTTGATGGGTGTCATCTTAAAAGTTCTACCAGCGGTATTCTATTAACTACTGTGGGGATTAATGGCAACAATTGTATGTATCCCTTTGCATATACAATTTTAAAGAAAGAAAAGAAGAAGTGAAGGGGTTGGTTTATAGACTTATTGGTCCAAGACTTGAATATAGTGAATTCTTATCTCTAGACCATAATGTTAGACAAACAAAAAGATTTAGTTAATGCTATAGCTTACTTCTTACTTGGGTGTGAGCATAGATTTTTTCTGATGCATTTTGATAAAAATATTAAAGCTACACATAAAGGATTAACACTGAAAAACATTGTCTGGAAAGCTGCAAGTCAACTAGAGTTGTTGATTTTGATAAAGCAACGACTGAATTAAGAGATAAGGTTGGGGCAACTTATGATTGGTTGGTGTAGAAATGTGAAATATTGTTACACAATATGTCAAAAAGTTTTAATGCTCTAATTTTGAGAGCTAGAAGCAAGTTTATCCTGTCTATGCTTGAGATAATTAGGCTTACTTTGATGAAGACAGTACACATGAGAAGGGATCATATAGAAAAGATCTTTGGGGGCTTTTGTCCAAAAATTACCAAGATTTTAGAGGACTTGAAGAATAAATTGATGGAGTTTATTGTTCACTGGAATGGTAAAGATGAGTTTGAAATTGAAAGCTACTATGGTCATCAGTTTAGGGTGTAGTTAGGGAAGAGAACATGCAATTGTAGATTATGAGAGCTCAGTGGTATTCTATGTGCACATGCCATTTCTGGTTTGTACTACATAAGGTATAATCCAAAAGAATATGTGGATGACTGTTACAAGAAAGAGACATTCATGAAGACATATAGCCATTTGTTGGCCACACTAAATAGTAGTTATATGTGGCCTAAGGTGGATATGCCAGCATTAATTCCACCAATTTTTGAAAGGTTGCCTGGGAGGCCAAAGCTGAATGATAGAAGAAAAGAACTTTATGAGGAAAAAAAAGAATGCACAATCTACGACCAAGAATAATTCAGGGAAGCAAGAAAAAAATGGTGTTGTACTGAAGTGCTCAATTTGGCACAAACCTAATCATAATGTAAGAGATTGTCTAATAAAGAAATAAAGCCAGCCTATTGAAGAGAGATTGGATATTCTTGCTCCAATTCTAAAAGTAGTCAACCAATTGAGAAGGTAATAGGTTTGGATTGCTCTATTAATTTTTTTTCCTCATTTTAATCATCCATGTAGTTTTTGTGCTAATCTATTATGTTATGTTTCAAATAGGGAAGATGGAGGAAAAGAAAGATTTCTATAGCAGTTGATGAAGTAATTGGAAAGGCAAAAAGATTGATATTCATGTTATATATGCTGTATTTTATTGATCTTTTAAGTTGTTATTAACACATTAATATAAGTAAAGAGAAGTAGAAAAGATTCAAGTGTTCTACCAACTAAGCTTACTTTAGTTGTTCCAATTTTTGAGATCGATGCATCTAATCCACCAAGAAAGCCTACTTCAAGTGTTGCAGCAAAACTAAGTTGTTCTACTTGTTGTTTGTTTCCTTGACTTCATTGTTGGCTTTTGAAGAAAAGAAGATAATTAAGAGAATAGGAAGAGAGAGAAGATTGAGAGGAAAACTCAATTTTGAGAAATATCTCTTATTATGAATTATTTATAATGCAGTGTAGGGATATATATCTACATGAGTAATCTATTTAAGCCAACTATCTACAACTAAGAGTTCCTAATGTATCTCAACTGATTATCTCAAATCTCACATTAAGTATAAACAAAATAATCTATAATTAAGGAAAATAGATAAG
The DNA here is from genome assembly GCA_014898725.1 of Jacaranda copaia. Lineage (NCBI taxonomy): Eukaryota > Viridiplantae > Streptophyta > Magnoliopsida > Lamiales > Bignoniaceae > Jacaranda > Jacaranda copaia. Next base: position 108,406 of record JACGDI010003564.1, on the reverse strand, counting down.
TAGATAACAATCTAAAGATTCTCTCCTTTATCCATGATTTGAATCATAATTCATCCTTATCATAATTCAACACTCCCCCTTAAGCTAGGCATAGATGTTGATCATTCCTAGCTTGGAAAAAAGATCTTTGAAACTTGGGGCCAAAGCTTTAGTGAGCACATCTCTACTTGAAGACTTGATGGAGTGTATATCACTTCCACTATTCCTTCCTCAATCTTTTCTTTGATGAAGTGATGATCTATTTCTACATGTTTGGTTCTAGCATGATGAACTGGATTATTTGCTATACTGATAGCTGCCATGTTATCATAAAATATCTTCATTGGTGTGATACTTCTAATTCTCAAGTCTTTTAATACTCTAGTTAGCCGGATACCTTCACATATTCCTAGAGCAATAGCTCTATATTCAGCTTCAACACTGCTACTTGCCACTGCTAATTATTTTTTGCTATGGTATGTAATAAAGTTGCCTAACACATAAGTGCAATAGCCTTTGGTAGACCTCTTGTCAGTAATTGAACTTGCCTAATCAGCATCAGAGTAAATATCCACATTCCTTTTGTTACTTTTCTAAAAGAATATTCCTTTACTTGGTGTTATGTTTGAATATCTCAAAATTCTATACACTACATCTAGATATCCTTCATTTGGAGTGTTCATAAATTGACTGACCATACTCACAACAAATCCAATATCTGGTTGTGTGTGAGAGAGATAAATTATCTTACCAACAAGACGCTGATATCTTTCTTTCTCAAGTGGTGGCCTTTGTTTCTCTATATCTACCTTATAAATAGACTCCATTGGTGTTGTAGTTGGTTAACATACCATCATACTTATTTCTTTAAGAAGATCGTGGACATACTTATGTTGAGAAACAACTATCTCTTTCTTAGATCGGGCTACCTCTATGCTGAGAAAATACTATTGAGTTCCTAGATCTTTCACTTCAAATTCCTTTGCAAGAACTTTCTTTAATTCTCCCAACTCTTTAACATAGCTACCATTTAAGATGATATCATTGATATATACTATGCCAACTACCACTCTTCCATCATAAGCATGTTTTGTGAAGCATGTATGATTTACCTACTCTTGCATTATCCAAGCCTTTTCATGACTTTGGTAAATGTATCAAACCAAGCTCTCGGGGATTGCTTGAGCCTATATAATGATTTTTGTGGCTTACACACATTGTTGATATTTTCTTATTATCAAAGCTAGAGGGATTTCCATATAAACTTCATCTTCAAGATCTCCATTGAGGAAAGCATTCTTAATGACAAGCTAGAGAAATAGCTAGACAAGATTCATAGCTAGAGATAGTAGGACATGGACCATATTAAGTTTTGCAATTGAAGCAAACGTTTCTTGATAATCTTTGCCTTAGGTTTGAGTAAATCCCTTCGCGACCAGCCTCACCTTGTAACATTCTAAGCTCCCATCAATTTTATATTTAACATTGAAGATCTATTTCCAACCCACCGATTGTTTTCTTGTAGGTATATCCATGACCTGCCATGTCTCATTTGCTTCTAGTGCTCTAATTTCTTCTTCAACTACACTCCTCCATTACGAACTTTTCAAAGCTTTATATACATTTTTAAGAGTTACTATATTGGAAAAGTTAGTAGTAAAAACACAACACTGAGGAGATAGACCCTTACAAAAGATAATATTACAAATAAGATGTTGAGCATAAGTTCTAACTCTTTTCCTTAATGTAATAGGAATGTCAAGGTCATTATCATTATTACGAATTGTTGGTGTTTCAAGTTGAAGCATACCTAGACTTTCATGGATTGAGTCAGATTCTTGGTCTTGCTAAGGAAGTGTGAAAGATGCTATCTTATCTTGGTTTCTATTTCTTCTAGAGTATACTAAGAGTTCATTATTTCTTACATTCGAGCTAAAACTAGGACTAGATAAAGAGATGGTGCTAGGTTGTAAGGAGTTTACTGGTGGAGTTACAATTTGTACTATAGGATTGAGAGAGATGTGAATTGAGTGGGAACTAACTTTGGAAGATCCTACAAATTACAAATTAAGTGGGAGCATGTAGTTTATTCTTCCCCAAAGTGGAATTTTTTGGGAAAAATGCTTGTGTTTCAAAAAATGTGACATCCATCAAATGATAAATTTTTTTTGATCAGGTGAGCTGCACCTATGTCCATTTTATGTGGGAGAATAACCTAGGAAAATATAGTTAATTGATTAAGGATCAAATTTACCCCTATATTGTGAGTACACATGAACAAAGTTTGTACAACCAAGGATTTTGAGAGGGGTATCAAAAATGAGCGAAATTGAATGATAGTTTTGAAGAAGTACCTAATGAGGAGTTTGGAATTTTAAGACTCTATAAGGCATTCTATTGATAAGATATGTTGCAATTAAGATTACATCTCCCTAGAAATGTTTGGGAACGTTCATAGTGAAGAGAATTAACTTTGTTACTTCCAAAAAGTGTCTATGTTTTTCTTTCTACCACCCTATTTTGTTGAGGTGTATCAACACAAGAGCTCTGATGAACAATTCCCTGAGAGTACTATTGAAGTATTCATGTGCATTATTAGAATGAAAAATTTTAACCTTTGCTTGAAATTGTGTTTGGATCATTTGATGGAAAATGTTTAAGATAGATGCTGCATCAGAATTTTCTTTCATGAGATATACTCAAGTTACTTGAGTGTGACCATCAACAAATAATACGAACTACTTTACCCCAAATAAGTTTTTAATTCATAAAGATCCCTATATATCATTGTGGATCATAGTAAAAGGTTGAGAGTTTTTGTAACCCTGAAGGGGATAATTAGTTCTGACATGCTTAGATAATTGATAAACATCACATTGAAGGGAATTGAGATTTGCTTTACTAAATAGATAAGGAAATAACTTTTAAGGATAGAGAAATTTGGATGTTCTAATTTGTAGTACCATAACATCACTAAATTACTTTTATCAATAGAATTTAAAGACATAGATTGAAACTAATAGCAGACAGTTTGTGGACACAATATGTCTTCTTAAAGTCCTAGGAGCTTTTATGAGATAGAGTCCTTCACATAACTCATCATTGTCAATCATCTTCCTCGAATTTGAGTCCTAAAATTGATAATATTTAGAGTAGAAATCAGCAACACAATTTAAGCTTCTTGTGAGTTGACTTACAAGTGAAAGGTTGCAAGTAAGATTTGGAACAAATAAAATAGAATTAAGGGTTAGTCTTTCAAAAAAATGACAGTTCCAATCCTTGCTACTTTTGATATTGTTCCGTCAACAATCTTAACTATATATTGCTAAAGACATGGCTTTAGTGTTTGAAAGAGTTCTTTGTTGCTAGTTATGTGATCTAAAGCTCTTGAATTAATAATCCACTAAATACCTTTTTCAATCAAGGTATTCAAAGCTATTGAACTAGTATCTTTATAGGAAATCAAACTTGATCCTACAACATCTAGAGTTGATGTAGGTGATTGAGATTGTTTATCATTGACAATTTCCGAATTAGTTCAAAATGTTTCTTGCTAAAGAACATGTTTATCTTTGGATTCCTAGTCTCCTTCCCTTCTCATTAACTACCATCCCACATTGTTCAGTTGTTCCGTTTGGTTTCTAGTCAGCTAGTTTGCCATGTATCTTCCAATAAGTTTCACACATGTGTCCAGGGCTTTTATAGTGAGTACACCAAGGTCTTTCTCCACCAAGCTTTTTACTTAGAACATTGGCAACAAGAGTAGAACTTTCATTAGAGATTAAAAGAGCTGGAGTCATACCAAGCATTACTTTTTTTCAACTTTTCTCTCTTTGTACTTTTGCACATGCTTCTCGTATTGAGGGTAAAGGCTTTATGGCCAAAATTCTTTCATTAACTTCATCAAGGGTTTTATCTAGACCAAAAAGAAACCAAAATAATATGTCTTTCTCAACATAGTTTTGTATTTTTAATTGCACGGAATGTAATCAAAAGTAATTTCTTCAACAAAATTAAGTTGTTGCAAATAATGATTAGAGTTTTGAAATGCTATATGATGGATTGATCTCCTTGCTTCAAATCTATCGGGCTTCCCCTAATCTCAAACAACTTGGATGTGTTAACTTTATTTAAATATGACTCTTTTTTAGATTTCCTTAGCTGTTTGGTAAAACATAAATATTTCTCCCACTTCATTTATCATTGAGTTAACCAACTAAGATTACCCTGTTGTTTTATGTCTTCCACAACCTGTAATTAGAATTAATAGGTATATGATAATAACAACACCTGTGAGATAGTCATCATTTCCTTTCTTGAAGATGCACATCATCACTAATTTGGACCATTGGATATTACTATTTTCACTGAGTTTATGGCTGGTGATAGGCAAAACATTAGGTTCAGAAATATTAGAAGAATGATAGGATATACCTCCTGAGTGGAGGTCACCTTAGATGAAAAGGATACAGAATTCACCCTGGCCATTATTATGGTAAATGTAGGAAAAGGATAATTGGTTAGAAAATAAAGATTGATCAAATGAGTATCTCCAATACCTTGAAGAAAAGAAGATTATTAAGAGAATAGAAAGAGAGAAAAGATTGAGAGGCAAACTCAATTATGAGAAACATCGCTTCTTACGAATTATTTACAACATAGTGTAGGGATATGTATATACATGAGTAATCAATCTAATCCACCTATCTATAGTTAAAAGTTCCTAAAATAACTTAACTAATTATCTTAAATCTCACATAAAGTACAAACAAAATAATCTACAATTAAGGAAAATAGATAAGTACATAACAATATAAAGATTGTCTCCCTAATACATGATCCCATTCATAATTCATTCTTAACATAATTCATTCTTATCATAATTCAACAGCTTTAATTAATTTCTTTTTTTATTTTTGTTAGTCTCCCTTAGCAACTCCAACAAAAAATAGAAGAGGTGATGCTCCAAGGGAGCCATCAGTAGATATTCCACTAAGTGAGCTTGTTTCAAGTGCTATGGGAAAGCTAAGTTCTTGCATGTTACTTGTTTAGTTAACTTAGTAACCTGCAAAAGAGGTGCTTGTTACATGTTCCTTAGCCTAGTTGTTGGCTATTACTTGGGGTGTTGTTGCTTGTTGCTTGTTGTTAAGAGGCTTACTTGGTTGTGTATTACTTCTTGTTTGTTTGTTTTAGTCTACTTAAGCAACTCCTACCAAAAGCAAAAGAGATGGTGCTTCAAAGGAGACAACTGAAAATTTTCCACCAAGTGAGCCTATAAGGAAAGGTAAGTTACTTTACTTGTTGATGGTGTGATTGTTTCCTTAAACTTGGTTGCCCTTGTTTGCTACTTGGTTGCTTGTTGCAAAATTATCTTAGTCTACCCAAGCAACTCTAAGCAGAAACAAAAAAAGGTGTAGTAGCATGACTAAGTCCTAAAAAAATGATAAGAAGTGCTATGCAAGTCTTATAAGAGTGACCAAAAGTGCTATGGCAAGTCCTGCAAGACTCACAAGAAGCAATGCACAACAATCCTTGGTAAAATTTAATACATGCATACTGATACTTGCAACATATACTAACTATGTTATGTTTCAGTTACAAGGCTAAGGCCAAGGCCAAGGAAAAGAAAAGAAGTCCTCCAAATAAGTTCAAAAACTATTAGTGTTAGGAGAAAATTGAAGGTGATAAAAAATGATACCTACTACATATACTAACTCTGTCATGTTTAAGGTATAAGGCTAAGAAAAAGGAAAGAAGTTTTCCAAAACCCTTGGTGTTAGGAGAAAGTTCAAGTGAAGGAAGAAAAGTTGCAAGGATCCAAAATAATTGCAAAATAAAGTAAAAATTAACTTGCAATGTCTCCAGGCAAGGATCTTATTTCATGCCATAATTGAGGATTTAAAAACTCCATGAGAAAGTTCAAGTGAAGAAAGAGGAGTCGCAAAGGTCCAAAAAAATTGCAAAATAAAGAAAAAATTAACTTGAAACTCCTCTAACCAAGGATCTTATTTCATGCTATAGTTGAGGATTTATAAGATACCTCAAAAGAAAGATTTAAAGGAAACTAGGAAGATATTCCTCTAAAACACTTTCTAAGCAATATCTATCTCTTCTTCTCCTTCGATCTCCTTCTTCACATCAAAGATCAACAACTCCAACAACTTTTTCTAAGCAAAAACAACTCCAAGATGAAGCTAAAGTGGCACAAAATAATGTTAAAACACCAAAACCTGCAAGCAAGAGAAAACTCCAAAAAATAGTCTTCAACTTGAAGAATCTAAATCACAAAATCAAAACACACCACTTGTTGTGCCTCTACAAGTAATCCATAATCTATACACCTAGATGCACTTTTAATCTTTACTCAATATGCTAGAGTGTAGAAGAGGAAGAGGAAAGAAGAATAAAGAAAATGTGTGAGAAAGTTGTAGGAGAGAGAAGATTGTTAAAGAGAATCTAGTGAGGTAGTTATTCTCAACACATGAGTTCACTAACGTGGGAAGAAAATATTGGAATAGTGCCCTGCAAGCCAATTAGATTGGCCTTGTAAACTATTTTACTTGTGATATAATCTTTATTAAATGTTATTTTTTATATAGCCACCTTCATCTTATGCTTTATTTCACTTCACTCACATTTAAATGAAGCCCTTTGATCACTTATGACTATACGACTTGGTTTGGTGACCATAGAATAAGTCTCACATGATCGTGATCTCAAATTTTCTAAGTTATAGGATCTCAAGAGACAGAGCATCTAAGATCCTAATAAACTCACACTAATGATGCATAAATCTAAGAGTTGGAGATTGCTCCATTCCATGAGCAGCTATATAAGATATGGGTGTATGTTAGTAGGTGCTTGTTAGAGAATAAGACATTGAAAACTTATTGGAGAATCCAAAATATAGCTGTAGTGGCAAGTCGGCAATGGCTAGTTCTCCTACTTACACTAATGTATATTATTAGTTCTCTAACCTAATGATTCTTGGTAACCTTATGTCTGGTCCTCATACTTTGACTCTTCTTCGACCACCTAGTAGGTATTTTAGGTTGAGATTCAGTATAAGCTACTTGGCATTGAGGTTTATGAGATACAAGAAGGAACTAACTCCTCGCTATTGTGAAAGGCGAGTGCATCTCCTATGTATTCTATAATGATCGATTCCAAGAAATCCTTGCGCAAAGTGGTGTGATAATTTGGAAAAGAAATTTTCCAAAGGTGAGGTCATACAATGGGATCGAACATTGAGAATAAAGATATAGTATCAAGGCTATTAAGGAGTCGACAAATATCTTGCCCTAGGCCTCTTTTGGGAGATAGAAGATAGAATGACCATATTTTCATGGTACGCATAGAGCTATGATGGTTCTCCAAAGTATTCATTTCGACAAATTAGTTAGGCTCCATAGGCTTGAGGTTGGACATCAACCATGGAGATTAACTACTCTTCAATTAATGAGATTAATTGAATTGAGTCGATTAGTTTAAAATGAGTTTTAAACCAAAATAAATGTATGATATTAAAAAGTCACAAGAGGTTGAATGGGTCACACACAAAAGCTAATTAGCTTCCAACCATGATGGAATGATTTTTTAAGTGTTAGAAATTTTTCCTTGGCGACTAATTTTCAAGGGTACAATTTGATGGTCAATTTGGCTTGATTAATTTAAGTGTTAAATTAATTGACTAATTTAAGAATTTAATTAGACCAATAATTAAGAAATTAATTATTTGGTACCAAGATAACTATCAATTAGTCAAGATTAACTTAAAAGGTTAAATTAATTAAATTAAGCGTAAGAGTTAAGCTTGTTTGATTAAGAGTAAAATCAAAGGTTAATTAATTAAATTAATGTGTTTAATTTAATTAATGGGAAGGATACTTTTTGGAGGGAAAATTTAAGTTGAAGTTTTCATTTAAATTAGCATCTTAATTAATTTAGAATTAGATTTCAAATGTAATTGAAATGCACATGAAATTCAAGTAAGACTTGAATTTGAATTTGTCACCTTGGCAAGCCACTTAGGCAGTTACCATGAGGAATGTGTGACGTTAACTTGCATCACACCTACCAGCCTCTATATATAGATATAAGGGGGTGCAAGGATCAACCATCACATTGCTGAAAGTGTGAAGAATTAGATTCTTTGCATTCCCTCCAAAAACTCTCTCTCTCTCTCTCTCTCTCTCTCTCTCTCTCTCTCTCACAGTAGCTCTAGATTGGAGAATTTTTTTTGGAATGATTCAAAAGTGCTTTTGCTCCAAATTTTTCATGGTTACTTCCTCATTATGTTGAGGTGTTTAATATTTAATTTGGTATTTTTTGGAGTAGTTTAACTAGAGCAATTGTTGCTACCTTTTCGCAGTGTAGATTCCAGATAATTTCTGGATCCGAGAGAAAGTTTTTATTTCTCCTTAATTTTGAGCTACAAGAGGTAATTCTTCATCTTAATCTAGATCTATAGCATGATTAGATCCATTATAGTAGGAGTATCCTAGTTAATTTAAGCTTATAAAGTTTTTATTATTGGATCCTAGTGTTACTCTTGCTTTTAGAAAAATGGGCAGCTAATTAAGTTTGAGTGGCCAGCCAAGAGAAGGTATTTGTAAAGTGATTAGGAAGCTCTTAGAAGCTTCCATCACACTCACCTTAAATTGCCAACTTGCATGCTCATTAGTTAGCATTGTGGATTTTAATTTCTAAAATTAAAATGCTAATTCATCAATTTTAAAATGAACATTCCATTTAATTTTCCCTCCAAAACTAGGTTCCTTACTAATTAAATTAACTCCTTAATTTAATAAGGCTTAACTTTTTAAGTTGACTTGACTAATTAAATTGCCACATGGCATTAATTAAATTAACTCCTTAATTTAATTGGTTTAATTTAACTCTTTGAATAACTTTGATTAATTTAACACTTATATTAATCAAGCTATTATGACCAACTCTTAATTAGTCAATTTTGTCTCTTTCTTCCAAACTTGATCACTTTAATTGTCTAACTCCTTAGATAATTTCTTCAATCTAATTAGAGTGTTCTAGGATTTTGTGTGTGGCCCTTTAGGTTCGTCAATTAATTAGATATGGGCTCATAACTCTTTATGATTTATTGAATGTCAAATGTTTTGATCGGTTTAAACTCTTTTAAACTAACTACTCTATCAATTAATCTCTATTAATTGAAGAGTATCCAATTTTCATAGCCAATGTCTAGTACAAGCCTATGAAGCCTAACTAATTGGATGACTTAATTTGAGGGTGAACCATTACCGCTTATGATTGTCATGCAAATATATATGGTCCTTTCATTTCCTATTTCCAAAAAGGCCTAGGATAATATATTTGCTAGTTCCTTAATAGTCTTGATAACTATGTATCTATTCTTGATGTCCGACTCCTCATTATGACCTCAACTTTGAAAAATTCCTTTTTTCAAATTGTCATATCACATTGTGTAAGGATTTGTTGGAATCAATCATCTTAAAATATATAGAAGATCAACCTATTCTTCACAAATGGGCAAAACAAATCCTTTCTTGAAACTCACTAACCTCCATACTTAGGTAGCTTGTACCCAAACTGAGTTCAGGGCAACTCACTACATGGTCAGAGCAAAATTAAAGTACAAGGACCTAAATACAAAGTTACTATAGAACCTCAAATCAAAGGACTAATAACATGTACAATCATAAGCTAGAGAATTTGCCACTATCGACTTGCTACTTTGGCTACCTTGTGGTTTTTCTAAGCAAGTTTTCAGTGAACTTATTTTTTAACAAGCATCAACTAACATGCATTCATGTCTGACATAGATTGCCCATGAAATAAGGCATTATCCAACTTTTTGGAGTATGCATCATTAATGAAAGTCTATTCGAATATTAAGTGCCATATCTAACAAGATTTTATGACTTGAAATATTTCAAATTATGATCATACAGACTTGATTCATGATCACCATCATATGGGTGACCAAGTCTCATAATCTTGTATGATCTAAGGGCTTCAACCAAATATATGTGAAGAAATCATAAACTTATAAGATAAAAATGGATATTTTTATTGAATATCAATCAATCAAAATTGTTACATAGAGTTGTTTAATATGTCAACCTAATTAGCTCGCGGGGTACTATTCCAACATGAAGACAACAAGAAAAGACATAAAAGTGAAGGTCACAGGATCCAAGAATGAAGTCAATGATAGAAGTAATAAGATGGAAAGTAAAGTAGCTCCAAGCAAGGCCTTAGCAAATAAGAGTCCTCCAAGCAAGGCCTTAACAACTAAGAGTTTTCCAACTATAGCACCAACAAGCAGAAAGGGTACAAGCAAGCTTAATGACATAGTCATAAGCACTCAAACTTCTACAACATTAACTAACTTAGTGTGAAGGCCTCCATAGTTGAACAGTGCCTTACAGTTAATTAGAATTAGTGTGTAATACTACTCCAATTATGAGACAATCTTGATTGAATGATATACTTATTAAATAACCGTCTTTATCTTATGTTTTTTATACTTCACTTGCATTTGGTTAAAGCTCTTAAATCATACAAGACTATAGGACTTGGTCAAACATATGATGGTGATCATAAAATAAGTTTCTAAGGTCATGAATTTAAACATTCCAAGTCATAGAATTTTAAGAGAAGGAACATCTAAAATTTAGATAGATTTGCTCTAATGATGCATACTCCAAGGGGTTGGATATTGCCCTATTTTATGGGCAATCTATGTTAGACATAGATACATTTTAATGGGTACTTACTAGAGAACAAATTCACTAAAGGTCCGCCAAGAGAATCCACTAGATAGTCGTAGTAGCACATCAGTAGTGGTAAGTTCTCAAGCTTACGATAGTGCATATAGTTAGTCCTTGGACTTGAGGATCCATAGCAATTTTATGTTTTGGTCCTTATGCATTGACTTTTTCCCAACCACGTAGTGGGTCATTTGGGGATGAGATTAGGCATGAGCTACTTAAGCATGGAGGTTTGTGAGATCCAATATGGGATCTATTTCCTCATTGTTGTAAAGAATGAGTGCATCTCCTATGTATTCTATAATGATCGATTTTAAGAAATCCTTAACAAGGCAGTATGATAATTTGGAAAAGGTGTTTTCCAACATTTAGGTCATAAAGGAAAATCAAACATTAGATGTACAAAAATAGTTATTAAAGCTATTAGGGAGTCGACAAATATCTTACTCTATGCCTCTTTCAGGAGATAGAAGATGGAAAGACCATATTCGCATGGTAGGCTTAAGCTATAATGGTTCATCAAGATATAATTTATTCATCCAGTTAGTTAGGTTCTATGGGCTTGTTTCTAGACATAGACCATGAAGATTGGGTGCTATTCAATTGTTAGAGATTAATTGAAAGAGTTATTAGTTTAAATAAGTTTAAACTAATGCTAATATTTTAATATTCAAAATATCACAATAAATTGTGAACCCACGTCCAATGAATAGATAAACCTAATTGATCATACACAAAAGCTTAAGAGAACTCTTATTTGATAAGAGGGATTTTCTAAGGGGTTAGAAAATCATGTGCTAGGCATTTTTGGTAAAGGAGAGAAACCGTTTCACTAATTTTAGTTGGTCATTTTGGCTTGATTAATTTATGTGTTAAATTAATCAAAATAATTGAAGGATTTAAATTAGACCAATTAAATTAAAGTGTTAATTTAATTGAGGACATATGATAATTAAGTAGTCAAGTTAACTTAAGAAAACTCAACTCAAGTTAACTTAAAAAGTTAAGTTAATTAATTTAAGGAGTTAAGTTAAATTAATTAAATTAAATAAATTATTTAATAAAATTCAGAATTTAAGTTTTGGAGGGAAATCAAATAATAGAGTCCATTTGAATCATGCAAGTTGGCATTGCATTTCATGAGATGAAATGTAAATGCTAATTCAAATGTAAACACAAGTTGGCACACATGCATAGCAGGTGTGATGGAAGCATCCAAAAGCTTCCACCCCCCTAACTATAAATAAGGCATGTGGCCGGCCATTGGTGCTAGTTGGCATTCCTCACATTTTCCCTCCGAAGTGTGGTATAATTCTTATGTTGAGTAACACATCCAAAATTCTCTCCTCCTCCAAAAATCGCCACTCCTATCATTACCTTCATCTTCCTTTCTCTAGCAAAGTGAGGTTGATTGAGAACTTATCCTAGGTGTGTGGAGTTAACATTAGATGTTCAACATTTGGGGAACTTAGAAGTTCATTGGTAAACCATTTTTAGGCTAATTTTTAAGCATTGATTGGGTGATCAAAATGCTTCGATTTCCAGTGATTTTTAGCCAAATTCTCACTATTTTGGTGGTGTTAGGGTGTGCCAATTTTTCTAATTTTTTGAGCTTTGAAAGGGGAGCAATTGGATCATAGTGTTGGATATTGTAGATCATCTATTGGAGGAGTCATTGAAGTGATCTAGTTGATTCCTTTAGTTGCTTTTATCAAAAGTAACTTTTCGCTTTTTAATCCTAATTTTTGGCATGTAGTTGATCCTTAGGAAGGAGTGGATTAGTTTTATTTTTACCTATTTTTGATTTATTTATTGCATCCTAATTCATCTCCTTATTTCACTCCAAGTAGCAACATTACAGATAGCGTAAGGTTCAGCACTAATAAAAAGGGAACACAGTCCAACAAGGTTGTTTCAAAAGAAGAGAAAACACCCATATGCGCTCTCAAATGTAATCTTAGATTAAATTGGCATTTTAGATTATGTCTTAGGATTACTTTGGTATGTTTGGAATTTGTAAATATACCTTAGATTATTTCAACACTTTTGAATATGCCTACGATTGTTTTGGCACTTTGATTCAAACATTTATTTTGTTGGATATTTGTTGTGATGAACACATTTAATAGTCAATAAGAAACAATATTGACCCCTTTATGAACGCATTGTGCTTTTTGATCCTTTTTGCTCATTATGTACTTTGAGATGCTTTTACATTTTTGCTTGGACATTTGATTACTAGCTACAATTCAATACAAGTAAATAATGTAAAATTCAAACATCTATTCATTCATTCATTACTCCTAAACAGCAATACAAATATTGTCCTTGCTCATGACCATAAGTCACAAAAGTTCAAAATTGAAATTTGGTCATTAACTCCTAAACAGGAAATATACATCCTACTACTCCATAACATCTAACCAAACCAACATTAACACACATATATAAACAACAAACTAGGAATTCTTGCTTGCACTATCCAATCATCTATATCCCACTAGTTCTATTACTTAAGCAGATAAAAAGTAGTCTAAGAAAAGATTAATGCCACCCATAGCCATTTCTCCTTCTGCTCTTCTTTTGTTAGCTCATCTTCAAGGTTATTAACTCATCGAAATAATGTGGGGATAATTTGTTGAGCTCTATTGCATATTAGGGGATCAATCTAAATACAATAAAAGCAACCCTCAACTTGCTAAAATGAGAACAAGATTATAAACATTAGCTTCAATCATCGAAATTCCAAAAAAAATATCAAAATTTATAAACAAGACTAGCATTACAAACAAAAAATTAGGGAACAGAAATGTGTTTAATACTGAAAAGTTAACAATAAAATTCAAGAAATTCAAAGGTCGATTTTTTGTGCACCAATTACATAAGGTATATTTAATAGAACATTTTCATTCCTCAAATTATCAAATAATCTACAAATTTTTGGATTTACCCACAAAATAAAAAATTAGGGTTTGTAAAATTGAAAGAGGAAGATGACTTTACCCAAAACTTTCTCACAAGCTACATATCTCATTCCTAGATTCATGTCAGTCCATGGGGTTTTCTCTTCCAAATTTCTCCCACAATTGCCAATTTCATCCAACCCAAGCACATATGAAGTTTGCTTCGACATTCACAATTTGGAGAGGAAACAATTCTATTTACATATATTTATATATATAAGAGTGAAGTTAACTACATATATAAAACCAAAGCTTGAGATAGTGTGACCAATTTTCTCTTAAGAGTAGGCTCGTGCGTGGCATGTGATGGAATCATGGTGGAATATTCCACCAAAAATGTCAATAAATACCATCGTGTAAAAAAACATAAAGTGTCGATGGTAGGGCATAAAAAAAATAGAGTTATTTGTTTTGCTTTTAGCTTTCAATTGTAACTATATTGCTACATATTTTAAAAAATGAATTTAACAGGGATAAAATTAAATTTGGTGGGATTTTACCTTACTGATTTCACTTGTGATGATTCACCACATTGCTATTGATGTACATTCTACTGCAAGAAAAAATAGTTTTAGCAACCAAAATCATAGTGATCATAATAAAATGGTTGCTAAACATATACTTTTAGCATCCAAAAGTGATATGGTTGTTGAAATCAAGTTATGTAAATATTTCTGCAACCAATCCATACATGGTAGTTGTAAATTGTTGCTATAACTTAGCCAACCTTAACCAATGGTATTGTGACCAAAGATGGAGTTTTTAGTGAGATTTTCATGGTCGCTATATATAATCATTAATTGCGACCAATTCTTACAGCAAAAATATTAATCACAGTACGTATTTTAAGTTGATCATGAACAACCATTTAGTTTGGTTGCTTAGCATATATGTCTTTATTTCGCTCTTTAAAATTAAAGCAACCAATATTAAATGGTCACTAAAAAAAATAGAAATAATTATTTGGTTACTAAAAAAATGCTTACAACAAATAAATTTATATAGTTGTTAAAAAAGTACCTATAGCAAACCAACGGACTTTACTTCTAATTGTTTCTTAGAAAAATAATTTTAAGAAAAAGCTTCACATTTGACTTTTTAAGTTTAAAGAGTTAAATTGATTTTGAGGTAAATTTAGTTTTAAAGGTTATTTAAATATACAAAGAAATAATTATCATATTGATTGAGCTTTTTCTAAGTTTATACTTTAAAAAATAAAAAAGAAAAAAGAAAACCCCTACCAGTATGTTCATATCCAAATATAAAGTTCTATATGAAAATGAAATTCAATCTAGTCTAGGAAAGCAAATAAAGAAGGAAGACTTCTCCCTTGCAACTATCAAATACTAGAGATTTAAAAGACAAAGCAAAATTGAGAAATATCAAAGCTAAAAAAAATCAAGTGGGGGCAGGCTAGACAATGTAATTATCCCTATTCTTTTTTCCACTCAAGAACTAAATATGCCTTGCTTCAGCAACGTGGTTCATCCATGCCAATTTGTTAGTATCAAAGTTGATATGGATTCTATACACTTTCTGAGATTTTGTAGTTAAAACTCCAATATATGAATACATTTTTTATGTAACTAAATCTGTCCAGTCATCTTTCCTGACTAAGATAGATTTACTCCAAGCAAAAGTTTTGTGCTAAATCCCTTGTTTATGGCAATTTTTTGGATTCAATATCAAATTGATCATTCCAATCTTCCATCTCAAATACATACTATTCACATTACCAACAAGTTTCTATAGCAAAAAGAAGTGTTTTTTAGTGACTAAGGTTTCAGTGGTTGGTCCCCTAACTTGTTGTGCTTAAGTTAACATAAATTCTATTCTTACTACCGCAGGTTTTAGGATGCAATACCATCAATTTTTTCAACCAACTTTGCTACTAAAGCTTTACTATCCTCACATAATGTAGTAGCAAGGAACTACAATTACGGTTTATCAAGCATTTCCATCAAACCGTTATTAATTTGTTTCTATGAGACCTAAGCTACTTAGATCTCCCCTCACTTTTCATTCCCTCCTCACAAAATGGGACCTCATTAGCAGATTTAGTTGTTTCTGAAAATGAGGGCCTTTCATTATTGTCATCATCAGTAGCTTTAGAAAGGGCAAGAACCTAGGTCTTGTTGTCTACATCCTTAGGTACAACCTCACTTAACTTTTGTAACAGCTCAAGGGAATATGAGTGTACCTTTCGAAAATCTTATGCATCCCGAGCATCCTCAAACACTTATATTGGCTATCATATCAAAATTCTCTTCAAGATTTGATTGAATAGCCAAGTTCCATTTTCTGGATTGAATAAGGTCCTCGTCCTTGTCTCCCTCCAAAACATGTGAGTTCAAAACATCTATAATGGTGGCAACTCCTTCCTCAAGGATTGGTTTAGATTTAGCCCTTTAAGCTCTGTCTAGTCCTATATTCAAGAGCATGTGACCAAATTTAATAACATGTTGTTCTTGTGCACACCCAGGTAGTTCAATCAGATAAATGCCTCTACCTGGATGTTAGTGACATGAATCTCCTATATTTAGGTGTTTCCAGCAGACTACTGAAAGACCATATTACATATTTGAAGATCATTTAGTTATGCTTCTCTAGAATTAAAACCAACCTCTAGGTTGCTAGCAACAAAAGCATGATTGCCAGCAACCTCATTAGTCTTCGTTTTCCCTCCTTAGCATCTTTATTCATTTCATCAACCTCAATAAACTATTTCTTATCAATATGAGTACAATCCTCAACGTTACTTATGCCATTTTTAGCACCACACTCCAACATATTAGATGCAACATTTACATCATTTGCATTAACAAAATTAGCACCATTATCCATCTCACTTACACAACTAATCTTTTCAACACAAGCTATTACTAGCTCCACCACAATCAACATGACAATTTTGATTAATTAGACTCTTTATTCCCAACATCACCCAGATTATTTTCAGCTTGCATAGCTTTATTTAATCTTCCAAATGCATCACAATTAGTGCAGAAAATGAATTTCTTACCTCAACTGGATTTTGGGAAAGCCCACCGAATTAGGGTTGTTTATTTTTATTTAAAATATGTTTAATTAAGGAGCTTTTGTTTTTTCCAAGAAAACACCGAGAGATGGAGAGTCAAGCATACACCCCTTCCTGTATATTAAACCTCAAATTATATTGGCTTACAAACATGGAGGGAAGTAAAGAGAAAAGAAAAAAATTCAAAGTATAGTCTAGGAAAGACTTTGTCCATTCCAAAATTATTATCGATTTTGTACAATCTTGAAAATTAGCAGTCAAAATACAGTAATTGGGCAACATTGGATGGAGTTGTCTCTATCCATTTAACTTGCATTTTATCAAGTATCTCAAATCCTAAAATAGGCATCATAGTCACACTACAAGCATTAATTGTTTTGTACCATAACCCTTAGAAACAACAAGTTTTTAAGTCCATCACTTTCAAACTCAAACTGAGCATTCCCATCTCTAAGTTTAGAAGCAAGTCCTGTGCATTAACATCAGTTCTCTATAGCAAAAAATTGTACTCCATATACATTTCTAAATGGCAAGAGGTAAAGTTTCAACAGATACAAATTTATTGTGCATTCTATCAGCAAATTTAAATTCAAAAGTCAACATCAAGTTATTGAATCAAAACATATTAAATCTAAGAACCTAAATCTTCCCACTTAGGATCACTTCTACCAAAAATACAAAAAAATCTTCCACTTACAATCAATTCTACTAGAAATACAAAGAGGAAAATAAAACAAAAAAGAAAAAAAAACTTCATTATGCAATTCTTACTTTGGAGAGATACTAGAGGGGAGCTTCTTCAAGAACCAAGATTAGAAATGGCTAAAATATACAAACCAACTCGGTACTTGATTATCTATCGTCCATATTGACAGTTTTCTTCTCACATCAATTTCACCATAGTTTTGGCATATTTCCTTATCAACTTCTACATAATTTTGATAGATAAATTTCTACACATAATTTTGGTGTAAAAATTCGTTTGGTATCAATTTTGGCGGAAAAGAAAAATTAGTGCCATTTTACTCCATGGCTATGGAATGGCTATTGGTTTCTCTTGAAGGCTAACCCTCTCACTCATTTTATTTTTTATTTTTATTGAATACAATTAAAGAAAAATAATTTTTAAAGTAAATATTACTATATAAAAAGTTAATTAATTAACTAAGAACTTCAAGACTATTTTGTTCTAAAAAATAGGATAAAGTTATCGATACAATTTTCTTAAATGAAAAGTAAATGGAACAATTTTTTTGACTGAAAAATAGTTTGATGAATTTTTTTCTTTTTTTATTATAAAAATTTGTCTTAATAGACTTTTCGTAGTTTTTTTATAAGGTGAATTACGTCTACTATCCCTGAAATTTGGCGAAATTATGAAAAGAGATCCTCAATTTTTTTCAAAAATTACAATAACTCTCTTGAATGACAAATCTAGTTGTAATATAGATGCAATTTGAGAAAATTTTAAAATGTCCTAACAGCAATATAATTAGAAAAATAAAAAATGTTAACAGCTAATGAGATAGCTAAAGTCCTAAATACCCCTTTATGTACTATGGCATCTTAAAATTTTGAATTATGTTAAATAGTATCTATATTTAAAATAATTTATTTACATAATTAAATTTATTTAATAATGCTAAATATATTAATTGAGTTACATATGAAATAGTATTAAAGAAATAAACATATCTAAAATAATTAATTAAATTTATTTAATTTATTAACTAATTAAAAATATAAGAAATAAAAAATTAAAAAACTAGGCTAATTAAGAATAAATAAGTAAAAAAATAAATTATATATTTTAATTAAATTGTTTAATAATCAAGAAACTAAGTAATATTTTTTAAAAAAATAGTATTTATTGTACATTGATAGATTTTCTTTGTAATGGACATAATTATATAGGCTAATATTGCAAACAATCACTTGTGATCTAAAAGGATAGCAAAACTTTATTTTAATTATTTAATATGTGCAACATCGCACTATGTATGAACTATTGGAATAATACCCCGCAAGCTAATTAAATTGACCTTGTAAACTATTTACTTGTAAGATAATTTTGATTGAATGATATTCATTATATGGCCATCTTCGTCTTATGCTCTTTATTTCTTCACTGGCATTTAGATGAAGTTCTTAAATCACACAAGACTACGAGACTTGGTTATGCATTAAATGGTGACCATAGAATAAATTCTACATGGTCATAATCTTAAATCTTCCACGTCATAGGATTTTATGATACAAAGCATCTAAAATCTAAATAGACTTGCACTAACGATACATAAATCTAATGGTTGGATGTTGCTCCATTCCATGAGCAGTCTCATATGAGATATGAATGTATGTTAATGGATGCTTGTTAGAGAACAAAGCACTGAAGGCTCCCTTGGAGAATCCAATAGATAGTCGAAGTGGCAAGTTAGTAGTAGTAAATTCTTCAGCTTATGCTAGTACATATTATTAGTCCTTTGACTTGAGGATTCATGGTAACCTTGTGTTTGGTCCTGATGCTTTAACTTTTCCTTGGTCACCCAGTAGGCCACTTGGGTAGAGATTAGGCATGAGCTACTAGATATGGAGGTTTATGAGATCCAAGATGGAATCTGACTCCTCGTTGTTATGAAGGGTGAGTGCATCTCCTATGTGTTTTATAATGATCGATTTCAAGAAATTCTTGTGCAAGGTAATATGAAAATTTAGAAAAGGAGTTTTCCAAAGTTGAAGTCATATAGTGGAATCGAACATTGATGATAGAAACATAGTATTGAGAATCGAACAATTGCATGGTATATGTAAAGCTATAATGGTTCTCCAAAAGCATTCATTTTGGTCCGTTAGTTGGGCTTCATGGGCTTGAGGTTAGACATTGACCACGAAGATTAGGTATTCATTAATTAATGAAGAACAATTGAATTAAGTCGATTTAGTTTAAAGGACTTTAAACTAAATTGAATATATGGTATTCAAAAGTCACAAAGGTTGTGAACCCATGTCCAACGAATGGTAGAACCTATTGGATCACACACGAAAGCCAATTGTATTTCCTAATCGTTGGAGGAATTTTCTAAGTGTTAGAAATTCACTCCAAGTGATCGATTTTGGGGTGATCGAAAATTGAGGTCAATTTTGGCTTGATTAATTTAAATGTTAAATTGATAAACTAATTTAAGGAGTTAAATTAGATCAATAATTAAGGATTTAATTATTTGGTGCCATGTGACCATCAATTGGTCTAGTTAAGCTTAAGGAGTTAAGCTTACTGATGTAAGAGTTAAGTCAAAGGTGAGTTAATTAAAGTGTTTAATTTAATTAATAAAAAGAATAAATTTGGAGGGAAAATTCAAATAAAAGGTTCATTTTGTGTGACATATTAATTAATTTAAAATTAGATTCTCAATGAAATTGAAATGCACACAAAATTCAAATTTGATTTTAATTTGCCAACTTTTAAGCAAATGGACGGTCCCCCACGTTAAGGAAGGTGTGATGCTACCTTGGCTTCACATCACCCTCCCTTTGTATATAGATATGGAGGTGAGAGTGGGTAGAGCTATGCATTCCATGTGAAGAATTAGATTCTCACATTTTTCCTCCAACTGTCTCAAATGTTGCCTCATGTGTTGAAGCTTCTTTTTTCTCTTCTTCTCCATCCCCTAAATCTATCATCTCTCTATATATATATCCAGCTAATATTGAGGAGAATTAGAAAATTTCATTGGTGTGTGGATCACTTTGATAGAGGCAAGATAATTAGATTGCAAGCCTTTGGAGATCCACCAGTTCGGGCAGTAACTTGGCGATTTTCTTACAAGAGATCTAGGAATATTTTTGATCTAAAATTTTTACAGTAGATTCATGCAGAAGTTTAAAACCTACTGAAATGTTTTCATAATTTTTGGAGGTGTTTGGATCATGCAGAGGTTGAATTATTCCGGTTGCAGCACTATTTCACAATTTCTAGATTGAAGAAGAGTTCTTTGTTGTCTCCTTGGATTTAAGTTAATAAAGAAAATCCTCAACCTAAATTTAAATAATTAGCATATTTAGATCCTTTTTAGCTTGTGTAGTATAGTTAATTTTAGATTTTGAAGTTTTGATTACTGGATCCTAGTGCTACACTAGCCTTCAAGTGGTATCAGAGCCTAATTCATGCTATGATTTGGATTTTTTTGAATGATTGGTTCATGTGATCAGTTGATCAAAATCACCAAATTCGTGATCATATGATGGATTGGAGTGTTTGGATGATGTTGTGTGTGGCTCCTTGATTGATGTATTGAAAACATGTTAATATGTGTTTTAAATGTTAATTTATGTGAATAGTATGTTATTATTCATAACTTCTAATATTGAATGTTGATTTAGCATTGGATGATGTTATATGTTGGTATAGCTTATTGATGATGGCCTCAAAGACTTTTGGTCATTTTTAGATCCAATTTGGTTGGAGGTTTGTAGGAGATTTTTGAAGAATGTGATTCTTACTTTAAGTTGTTTGATCACTTGAGATTTCAATTTTGCAAGGTGTTTTAGATCTAAAATTTTATCTATAATGTGTGTTTTAATGTTTGCAAATTGTTCTATAGTTTTTGATGCACAAAAGTTGAGCCAAAAATTGCTTAACTTGGCCTTGAACCCAAAACAAAGGAGTTGGCAGCCATGGCAACGCACAAGCATGGCAGTGACTAAGAGTTACTGCACAGTTATGTGCATGCCTTGGCCAACAGTGCCTAGTTTAGATTTGAATGGGTTTTGAGCCTTGTTTTGGTTCCTTTTGTGACTAAAAATTGATTTGAAACACTCATAATAGATGCACAAGTGTTGTGCAAGTTCTTTTATTTGTGTTAGACACTTTTGATTACTTTTAAAACTTGTTAAAGTTAATCTCTAATTGATGCATAAATGTTATTCTAGCTCTTGCTTGGCCAATTATTTGTTTATGAGATAAATATTTAATTGTTGGAATTGAATGTCAATTCTAGATTTATCTAATATTCATTTAAATGTTGAATGAATGGTGAATGAATAGGGATGATCATGAGCCTTTTAGTATTAATTTTATTTATTTCAAGTTGTTGAAATGGTTTAGATTAAATAGGGCTTGCATGCCTCTTTGTTCTATCTTGTAAAAGTTCTGAGAGTAGAATCACTAAGAGTGAGGTTTTCTTTCTCTTATAAAAATTGCGAGCAAAGAAGATTCATGGAAGCTTGAAGACCCATGAATGTATGGGGATACACTCATGTAATAGATAAGTTTAATCAACTTACTTAAAATCAATCTAGTGATGCATCTATAGCTCTAAGTGCATCACTTTGTTAGGCTCATGATCATCCTACCCTAGAAGCATGCTAAGCGTATATACTTATTTATGCTTTTCATATCTTGTTGATGTATGAGATGTATGTTTAGGATATAGAAAACCTAAATACGAAGATAAAAATGATGAAATCTTTGCAAGCAAAAACCTTCCACTGAGAATGTCTAAGTGCTTTCAAATATTAAGTTAAAATAGATATAAATTAAAAAGAGTTTTTTAATTAATCCATACCTTCTACCAATAGTGTATCCCATGACGATGCTACTATTTTTATGTGATATACATCTGGTCTTGGGGGTTACATTTAGGTGGAAAGCTATGAGTATACACTTAGCATATGATACACCTTTAATTTGAGAATGCCCATGCATTATACACTCTGTCATGGGGGATGTTATTGTCATGATCCCAAATGTATGAACTTGATTTGTCTTCTATAGGACTGATATTTTTTTTAAATGCACATACCATTACAAGTGAGAATTATAGGATTTTGTTTATCGTAAGATATTAATATAGTTTGGTTGGTTCTATTTGAATCATGACATGATAACAAAGTCAATCTTTATAAGATATAAAACACAAGGTGGATCACCATTTCCTATACCATCAGAGTAACCAAAAGATCTACTCTAATATTTACATATTCGATCCCTACATTATGCTAAAGTCCTTGCCTTGCTTCTTGCCTTTCGTTCCTAAAGAAATTGAAGTAGATAAATACATAAGTTGCCAATACAACTTAGTGAGGCCAATATCTGTGTGCATATGTTTTCCAACCTAAATACTAGTTGGCTTATCATTATGCTATGCATGTAATGACAAGTACGATAGTGAATAAATCATTTAAAAAGGTAAAATACAGCTAAAGATTGTTCATGCTATCACCCTTATCTCGCCGACCATGTTTAACCTAATCACTTTAGAAAAAACACGACCTTGCCATCGGGACACATGCCTAGGATCATGCCAATCCTACGACTCCTTCTCACCATGACAACTTTAGTCATGTATTTACAGGGAATAAGCCATGAGGCACATATCCTACTTGACAAGCCCAATGTCCCCCAAATAGTTTGTGTTACTCTCGTGATGAATGGGCTCAATTACCACAATTTCACAACATGATACAATAAACATGATATCAAAGTAAAGTAGTGGAGGTAGGATAAAGTACTACACCTCTATCAGATGGACTAGCATGTTCATGTCAATGCATCTTTCAATTATCTAAACATACTATATTATATGAAAAATGACATGATGATCAGCAAAAGATAATGATGTAAATGTGCTTTTCTTCTCTCTCTTTATCTCTCTTCTTATTTCCATAATAATTATTTTTTATTTATCTTGATGGGAATAATTATCTTATTTCTTCAAGTTACAGTACTTACCATGCTTTCCCAAATGCAGTGTTTTAAGATAAGGTGAACCATTGTGTGAGTTGGTTGCCCAAAATGAATATTAAAATTTAAATTATAGTTCAACCAATATACTTTAGTTAGTGAAATCTATGTACTAAGGGCAAGATGTAATGAATCATAAAGGATAATGAATATCCAAGCTTTAATTAAAGGGTATTTCTTCAACTATATCCCCCCTTAACTCTTTCCTTCCCATTTTACATTCGACTTCCTAAATCTATTTTATTATTTTGTTTCTATACTTCTTCCATAAAATTCATAGTTCTATAATATGAAACATACTCAATAATATGGTATTTTGGTTCTTATTTACATATGCAACTCTAACTCTCATCTTCAACCAACAAAAGTATTCTTAATCGAGTTCTTCTTCAATTTTCCTCCATAGTTCTTCCTACTTATCATTTAGTAACTCAAACATTATATCTACTACCATTAGGTAGTGATTAGGTTTAATACAACCATAATAATTCTACCTTGATACCAATTCCAAAGTCCAAAGGTTAACTATACAAATATGAATTTTTTTTTATAATTTAGTTCTAAATCATCTAGGTTGGAATTAAATCCCTCTATTTTTGAACCTACTTACACATTTGTGGCCATAATTTCAAAAAAATAAGATCTATATAAGTTCAAACCTCATAAGCCCTTCCACTTGCCAAGCTATCTTAAGTTTATGTCCAACTCTAATTGGTGTTTACCAAGTTAAGCGCACATAATCATACATAATTTAAACCATAATTTGAATATATGTGCTATAATAAGCACATATGATTCCAAATAAACCAATTTAAATGGCTAAAGAGTGCTGCCTTGGGTTCTCCTCTTTCTCTATTCTAACTTGTTCCTTCTCTTTTCTTTTCCCTATTTCTCTCCCTTTTTATTTTATTCCATTTTTTCCTGCTCAAATGTCCCAATTTTGTTGATAATGAAAGGAGAAATACCTTTTAAGGGATAAGGTTAAACTTGGTCAAAATATGTGGCTTTACCCCAAGTTGCCACCTATCATATTTAAGTTATTTAATTTTTGGTATTTTGTTTTAACTCCTTGAATTGGGACAATTTTATTTGTCAAAATAAAATAGAAGGCTGAATTTTAACCAATTAGTTCAAAGTCTTACACAAATTTTGGAATTCCCCTTTTGCCATTCAATTAGTCTAGATTCAAGAATCTTAGATTATATATGAGAAGTTCACTCCAAACCTCTAAAATAAAGTATCATTTTGTGAATAGTATCATAACAAAATAAGATAAAAATAATCATGAATCTAGAGTAAATATTAGATTTTTAAAACAATTGAAGGTATAGTTGTATTCCTAGGTTCTTACAAGTATGGTGCCCGCCTCAAATCAAAGTTTGATTGATAGGTTTGACTTAATACCAAGTAATGTAGATGTCGTCCTTTTAAGGGATCTACATGAACAGGTAAGGTAAAATATATCAAGAATTGCATAAGATGCAAACAGCAAAGGTTGCTTACCTTTGGATTGCTTGTTTATGGATGTACATCCAATTACTAGGGTCCACTTATAAGTCTTTAGGATCTTGATTCTCACTAGGAAATATGATTTTCCGAATTCTTCTTGAGGGTAAAGGATTTGATAAAATAGTAGGAGAAAAACATGCTTGAAAGACTATGAACATATTTTCAATATCAAAATTCAATCACATGTTTATACTCTTTTTTTGCCTCTTGTAGATTTTTGAAATCTTCAAAAAGAAAATGGGTAAAAATCTACTCATAAGCATTTTGGAAACCAATAAGATAATCAGGCCAAACTTCCATGATTGGTTGAGAAACCTTAAGATTATACTTGACTCTAAAAAAAAGGACTTATATCTTAAATCCAAACCCTCCAGACACATTAGGTGATGACGCCACAAGGTTCATGAAATGTTCACTAAATTTGTAGATGATGATGTCATGATAGCTTCCATGACTAATTATCTCCAAAAGACTCACGAGCATATGAGACATGTATGTGAGATCTACAAACACCTACAAGAGTTATATGGTGTGCAAACAAGACATGAAAGGTTTGTTTTGTCAAAAAACCTCTTTAAATCAATAATGGTTGAGGTTTCAAACATTCATGATCATGAGATAAAGATGATTGGATTCATTAAAAAGCTTGGGCAATTTGATGTGATCATGGACAATGACCTCTATTGAGATTTGATCTTTCAGTAATTGCCCCTATCATTCTATCAATTCGTTATGAACTTCAATATGTCCAAAAACGAGGTGGCAATTAACAAATTAGTGAACATGCTTATGACTACAGAGGCGACTATGAAAAATGATAAACCTCTTATGCTTGCATTCTCCTCTAAGTCAAAAGTCCCTAGGGGTCCTAGAAAGGGAGGAAAGAGGAAAAAGAGTTCTTCCTCTAAAAGGAAGCAACTTGCAAAGAGTTCCTAAGGGGTCAATAAAAAGAATAAAATTGATGCAAGTTGTTTCCATTATGGTGAAAAGGGACAATGAAAAAGGAATTGCAAAACTTACCTTACAACCCTTTAGAAAGGTATGTACTTCTTTGAAGTGCACTTGACTTTTAATTCTACTTCATGGGTATTTGAGACCGTATATGGTTCTTTCCTTTGAACTTGTTACAGGGGATAAGAAAGAGTCTTCATAAAGGGGATATGATCTTCTACCTAGAAAATAGAGTAAGAGTTGTCGCCATGGTCCAAGGCATAATCAAGTTAGACTTGAAAAATACTTGCATTGTACTTGATCCAGTTTATTATATACCTCAACTTGTTAAGAGCATTATTTCAATTCCTATTCTTGATAATGAAGGATATAATTTTTCTATATTGAATGGGATGTTGAAAACATTAAAGAATGGTTCTTTGATTGTTCAAGGTACATTAATTAATGGATTGTACATACTTGATTCTCAACCTTCACTAATGCACATTCAATCAAGTAAAAAAAAGTTAGATATCAAATAAGATGCCATTCTTTGGCATGCAAGACTTGGTCATATCTCTAAAAATATGATGAACAAGTAAGAAGCTATTAAAGTACTAAACGTTAGTGGCATTGAGTACCTTCCTACTTGTGAATCTTGTTTGAAGGAAAAAATAACCATAGCTCCTCTTGAAGGACAAACAAAGTGCTCCACAAGTCCTTTGGATTTGATCTATATCAATGTTTGTAACTTACTAAGAGTTAGTGCAAGAGAGGCTATTCGGACATGTGTATCTTATGGAGTATAAGTCCAAAGTCTTTGAAAGGTTCAAAGAATATTGAGTGAAGTGGAAAAGCAAAAAGGACTTAGCATTAAAGCTCTTCGATCAGATCGAGAAGAAGAATACTTAAGTACAAAATTCTTGGATTATCTAAAGGAGAATGAAATTCTCTCACAATGGACTCCATCTGACATACCTCAACATAACAGAGTAGTCAAAAAAAGAAATTGCACCTTGTTGCATATGGTGTATTCCATGATGAGCTTTTTCGATGTGACCATATCATTTTGGGGATACAATTTAGAAACGGTAGCAAAGCTACTAAATATAGTACCTTTAAAGTTGGTACCAAAAGTGCCGCATGAGATATAGCATGGCAAAGCACCCTCTTACCATTATCTAAAGGTTTGATGGTCTCCTACCTACATAAGATGGATATTAGGAGACAAGTTGGATAGTAGATCCAACTTGTGCAAGTTTGTGTGATACCCAAGAGAGTCTATAGGTTATTACTTCTATAATCCCTCAGAATAAAATGTGTTTGTCTTAAGGAGTGCCTATTTTTTGGAAAAGTAATTTCTATTATATAGAAATGGCATTGTCATTGAACTTGATGAAGTTCAAGATAATCAACAAATTCCACAAGCGGCAAAAATGAACAAATAACAAGAGCCTTACACAACTTCTAAGAAGGTTGGACCAGATCAAAAAACAACCTAAAAGTTTAGATTTATCCATGAAATGGGCCAATCAAATAGTGATCTGAAGACTTATAAGGAAGCTATATTAGACATAGACTTAGAATATTATCTTGATACCATGAGATCCGAAATGGACTCCATGTACTCCGACAAAATATAAACTTTGGTAGGCTACCAAAGGGAATAGTTTCTATTGGTTGCAAGTGAATTTATAAGCAACGTTGGTAGTCAATGGAGAGGTAGTGACCTTTAAGGTGCGACTAGTTGCAAAAGGTTATACTTAAAGACCGGATATTGATTTTGAGGAAACCTCTTCACCAATTACAATGCCTAAGTCCATTCAAATTTTACTTGCCATAGTCACATAATATGACTATAAGATATGAAAAATGGATGTGAAAACTGCTTTCCTCAATGGAGACATTGAAGAATAAATATATTTGGAGCTACCACAAGGTTTTCCATCTAAGGAGAGTAAGCAAAAAGTTTGCAAACTCTAGAGATCCATTTATGGACTTAAACAAGTGCCCTAAAGTTAGAACATACATTTTGACAAGATAGTTAAATCATTTGGCTTTGTCAAAAAAGTGTATGAACCATGTGTATACAAAAAGGTTGGTAAGAGTAGTGTATAGTTTATTATGCTTTATGCTGATGACATCCTTTTCATTGGGAATGAGATAGGAATGCCAGAGTATACTAAAACATGGTTATCTAGTCAATTATCTTCATGAAGGATTTGGGATAAGCATCTTATGTATTAGGAATATATATCTATAGAGATAGATCGAGAAGAATGCTAGGGCTTTCCCAAACCCCATACATTGATAAAAAACTGAAGAGGTTTAGTATGAAAGAATCCAAAAAAGGATTCCTTACCATGGAACATGGCATTTATTTCTCAAAGTTTATGGCCTTTAAGACTAAAGATGAGAGACAAACGATGTCCCACATACCTTATGCCTCGCCATTAGAAGCATAATGTATGCAATTTAATATACAAGACTGTATGTGGCATACGCTCTAAATGTTACGAGCTATTTCCAATCTAATCTTAGTGAAAGTCACTAGATAGCAGTAAAACAATCCTCAAGTATTTAAGAAGGATTGATGACTTTTTTTTTTTGGTATACGACAATGGATAATTGAAACTCAAAGGAATTTTAGATTCTAATTTTCAATTCGGTGTAGATGACTTAGAATCTACTTCTGGATTCATATTTTGCCTTAATAGTGTCATGGTAAGTTGGAAGAGTTCCAAAAAAGACACCACAACCAACTCTACCATAAAGATAGAATATATTAGAGCTTCAAAACCTGTAAAGGAAGGTGTTTGGATAAAAACTTCATTCAAGAGTTGAATGTAGTGTCTAGCATTGTTAAGCCAATAGTTGTCTTCTATGACAACAACAGAGTGGTAGCGTAAGCGAAAGAGCCAAGATCTCATTAGTAGTCCAAACACATATTGAGGTGATATTATTTGATCCTAGAGATCATTAATAAAGGTAACATCGAATTGTAGAGAGTAGCCTCAAAAGAGAATATAGCAAATCCACTAACTAAACCCTTATAAAAAAAGGTCTTTGAAGGACATCTTGAGAAGATAGGCCTCAAGGTCATGGGGAATTGGCTTTAGGGGGAGATTGTTGGAATAGTGCCCCACAAGCTAATTAGATTGGCCTTGTAAATTATTTTCTTATAAGATAATCTTGATTGAATGATATTTATTACATGGTCATCTTCATCTTATGCTCTTTATCTCTTCACTAGTTTTTGGATGAAGCTTTTAGATTATACAAAACTATTAGACTTGGTTACACATTGGATAGTGATCATGAAATAACTTCTATATGATCATGATCTTAAATCTTTCAAATTATATGATTTGATGAGATAGGATATCTAAGATTCGAATAGACTTGCACTAATAATGCATAAATCCAAGAGTTGGATATTACTCCATTTCATGAGCAATCCCATATAAGATATGGATACATGTTAATGGGTGCTTGTTAGAGAACAAAGCACTGAAGGTCTACCTGAAGAATCCACTAGATAGTTAAAGTGACAAGTCGGTAGTGGTGAATTCTCCAGCTTATGATAGTGCATATTATTAGTCTTTTGATTTGAGGATCCATGATAACCTTATGTTTGGCCCATATGCTTTGACTCTTCATTAATCACTTAGCAGGCCACTTGGATAGAGATTGGGTACGGGCTACTAGACATGGAGGTTTGTGAGATCCAAGATAGAATCTGACACCTTGTCGTTGTGAAGAGTAAGTGCATCTCTTATATGTTCTATAATGATCAATTTTAAGAAATCCTTGTGCAAGGTAGTATGACAATTTGGAAAGGAGTTTCTCCAAGTTGAGGTCATATAGTGGAATCCAACATTGAGAATAAAAATATAGTATCAAGGCTATTAGAAAGTCGATAAATATTTTACCTTAGGCTTCTTTTAGAGATAAGAAACAGAAGGATCATATTTGCATAGTACATGTAGCTAGAGTTATAATGGTTTTCCAAAAGCATTCATTTTTACCAATTAGTTGGGCTTCACTAGCTTAAGGTTGCACATCGATCATGGAATTTGGGTACTTTTTAATTGATGGAGATTAATTGAATTGACTTAATTTAGTTTAAATGAGTTTAAACTAAAATGAGTATATGATATTCAAATATCACAAAGATTGTGAGCCCATATCCAATGGATGGTAAAACCTATTGAGTTACACATAAAAGCGAATTGCATTTCCTAATTGTTGGGGGAATTTTCTAAGTATTAGAAATTCACTCCAAGTGAGCGATTTTGGGATGACCGAAAATTGAGGTCAATTTTGGCTTAATTAATTTAAGTGTTAAATTGATCAACTAATGTAAGGTGTTAAACTAAACCAATAATTAAGGAGTTAATTATTTGGTGCCATGTGATCGTCAATTGGTCTAGTTAAGCTTAAAGAGTTAAGCTTATTGACTTCAGAGTTAAGTCAAAAATTAATTAATTAAAGTGTTTAATTTAATTAATGAGAAAAAAAATTTGGAGGAAAAAATCAAATGAAAGGTTAATTTGGTGTGACATTTTCATTAATTTAAAATCATATTCCAAATAAAATTAAAATGCACACAAAATTTAAATTTTATTTGAATTTGCCAACTTACAAGCAAGTGGGTGGTCCCCCATCTTGAGGAAGGTGTGATGCCATCTTGGCATCACACAATCCTCCCTCTATATATAGATATAGAGGTGAGAGTGGGTGGCACTATGCATTCCATGTGAAGAATTAAATTCTCACATTTTCCCTCCAACTCTCTCAAGTGTTGCCTTATGTGTTGAAGTTTCAGTTCCTCTTCTTCTCCAACCCCTAGATCGGTTATATCCCTCTTTTTTCTCCTATCTATCTCCAGCTAATAGTGAGGAGAACTAGGATATTGTATTGGTGTGTGAATCACATTGATAGAGGCAAGACAATTAGATTGCAAGCCTTTGGAGGTCCACCAATTAGGGTAGTGACTTGGCGATTTTTTTCCAAGAGATCCAGAAAGCGTTTTGATCTAAAATTCTTTTAGTATATTCCTTAAAGAGTTTCCAAGCTACTAGAAAGTTTTCAAAAATTTTGGAGGTGTTTGGATCTTACAAAAGCTACATCATTCCAGCTACCACACAATTTCATAGTTTTTGGATTGAAAAAGAGTTCTTCTTTGTCTCTTTGTATTTAAGCTAATCAAGGTAATCTTCTATCTAAATGTGAATCATTAACATGTTTAAATCTTTGTTAGCTTGTGTAGCCTAGTTAATTTTAACTTTTGAAATTTTGATTATTGAATCCTAGTGCTACACTAGCCTTCATGAACTCATATGTTTAATATAATATTTGACGAATTTCAACAAGCGAAGTAAAAAATGTTATCAATATTTTTTTCCTTGTTTTTTACTTTTATATTTCATTAAATTGTCCTTGTTGGTAAATATATGTGAAAAATGAATTATATCCAAGCTTTTCTCAGGTTGGACCTTTACATAAGGGTAAGAAGAAGTACAATACACTTATTTTAATTAAGACTATGATTTCAAATTAATATAATTTGATGTTAGTCAAGAGAAATTTTGCTAAAGCCTAAATTTATTATAGTATTTACTATAATATACTTAAATTAAAAAGTAGGACTTGATAGGTAAAACAATATAAACTTAACCTATAAAAATGAAATATTGTAAAGCCTCGTGCATACCTAAATTGAAAGAACGACAAAGTGAAGCTTAATTTCTAAACAAATCTCAAACAAAAACCAATTTGCTTATAATATATATCTTATATATATATATATATATTTAGTTATGTAATGTAAACTTATAATTTAAACTTTTTAAATTTTCCTGCGACAATAAGTTATTGCATGAAATTAAATTTTTTATCATTGATTCAAAGCATGTGTCAATTTTAAACTGCATATTCAACTTGTATGCTATTTAACTTTAAAAAACTTGTTCATTCAGTATGTCGAATATGATTTTAAATTTTAAAATTATTTTAAAATTTATATTTATTTGATGTTGTAAATTAAACTAATTTATTAATAATACCGTAAATGAAAAAATTGGGTGATTTTGGGCATAGTTTAGTCTTTAGAGTTTCTACTTATTTTCAAACTAAAGTTGAGTTGTTTGCAAAAAGTCATTGAAATATCTTGTTTTAGGAATAAAAACTCTTATCAAGTTAGATGTGAGTTTAAATTATAAACTTAACTTGAAATTCCAATAACTAATGTAAATATCAAGCTTATCGAATACACTTCAATCTATATTTGTTTGTTTTTGGAAGTTGCAACTATTTTATTAATATTTAATTCATTTAATTCTAGTAACATTAAAAATAAAATGTATTAAATTGTCCCATCTAAAATTCAATGTAAAAGTTGCGGTTGACTAACTAGTTTGATTATTTTTGAACATATCAAATAATCTAATTAATATTTGGGGAAAAAAATTTAATAATAATAATAATAATAATAATAATAATAATAATAATAATAATAATAATAAAATAATAATTTTCAATTCAAGAAAAAAGTAGTCTTTTTCAAAAGAAATATTTTGATAATAAAAATAAAATTGTTAACTTAAAATAAAAGTAGCAATGTCCATGTTTTCAAAAATCAATTAAACTATCTTAAACAAAAATAGCAACTCTCAAATCGGTTTTTTCGAATTAGCTCCCAACTAGGAATGTAAAAGTTATTGATTTTCTTCATTTGATATATTATTTCAAAATAAACGAATCATAGTAAAAATATGGACATATTATAAATACTAATTTTTGTCAAAAACCTAAAAAGCTAGTGTCACTTTTTTCTCAAACACATTAAAAAAAAAATCTCTAAAATTTCCTCTCTAAATTTAGTTTACTTTATGAAGAAAGATAGGTTATTTGAATCTTTGTGACATATATTTTTATCTAAGATAATTATCTTAAATCAAAATTTTGTTATTGAATTTATTTGAAAATTAAATTTATCTTTATTTAATCAAATTTTAAGCTTTAGAAAGTTTTGGTAACAGGGTATACACATTTTATTAGTTTATATGTCCTTGGAGACAATTTGCATAATTAAAACTCTCGGTATTAATTAAATATATTAATTCAACACCAAAGTTTTTTATTAGAATTTAATATTAAAAAAATATCTATATAAAGAAACATATATATATTAAAAATATGAAATTTTGGGCATGAATAACTTATTATAATTGACAGATGTTTTGTAGGCCTAAAATATTAAATCTCAATTTATAATTGTGATCTTCCTTTTTAGGTTGTAATATTTTTTTCTCATTTACATGTCTAATAATTGAACACGGTGACTGAACGAATGGGATGTGAGTTTTCAATCGTAAGGCACCATATTGAAGGCTAGTAAGGTACTAGAATCTAATATCAAAACTTCAAAACATCAAAGTAACTAGTTTCCACAAGCTAATCAAGGATCTAATCATGCCTATGATTTGAATTTAGATAGAGAAGTACCTTGATGAGCAGATTCAAGGAGTATCAAGTGAACACTTCACTAGTTCCATAATCTGTCTGCTTGTGGCGCAGCAAGAAGATTGTGACGATTGCCCTATCAAATTGCCTCCAAAAATTCTGAAAAATATATATGAGCTAGCCAACACCTTGGAGAACTTCCAGTTAAAATTTTAGATGAATTGGCTGTTTGAACATCTTGGAGAAAATCACAAAGTCAGACCTCATGCAAATGGATCTCCAGAAATTGAACAAGTCACACGCCTTGCTGCTATTGTAAAGGTCCACACACCAATGAGACCTTCCTAAATCTCTAGTCTATGAGTTGGAGTAAGACCAGATATTTTCTGATGGTGGAGGCCGAATTTGGGGTAGGAAGGTGAAGAAAGAAGCTTAGCCTTCAACACATGAAATGCTAGCTTACAAATATTTTTTGAAGAAAATGAAGAATCTAATTCTTTACACCATTTTTGTGCTATGCACGACCTCCTCTCCCTATATCTATATATAAATGCTAAAAATGTGTGATGCCAAGTTGGCATCACACAATCCATGAGGGGGGCGGGCATATGGGTTTGCTAAGGTGCCAAAATTTGAATCTAAATTTCATTTGAATCTTAATTACATTTGAAATCTCATTTCAAATTAATTAAGATGTCATCTCAAATCTCATTTGAGTCTTTCCTCCAAAATTTGTTCTTTCTAATTAATTAAATTAAACCCTTTAATATAATTAATTATCCTTTGACTTAACTTTTTAAGTCAAAATAGCTTAATTCCTTAAGCTAAATTCATTAACTTAACTTTTTAAGTTAACTTGACCAATTGATGGTCATGTTGGCACCAAATAATTAATTCTTTAATTATTAGTCTAATTTAACTCTTAAATTAATTAATTAATTTAACATTTAAATCAATCAAACCAAAATTAACCCTCAAACTTGGCCCCCCAAAAATTCGGTCCACTAGGAGACACCATTTTCTAACTTATAAAATTCTCTCTATTAATAAGGAAGCTCATTGGATTTTGTGTATGATCCAATAGGTTTTACCATTCATTGGACATGGGCTCACAACTTCTTGTAACTTGTGAGTATCTTATATTCATTCTAGTTTAAAACTCCTTTTAAACTAGTCAACTTAATTAAACTAATCTCATTAATAGAAGAATACCCAATCTCCATGGTCAATGTCCAACCTCAAGCCTATAGAGCCCAACTAATTGGCCAAAATGAA